>PVJH01037514.1:0-17885 GCA_004026705.1 Nesogale talazaci | reverse complement strand
ATGGGAGCAGCAGTCAGGAGATCAAATGATGAGGTGCGCTAGGTGAATCTGCTGCTCAAGACCTCGCCAAATGTTGGAAAGCACTAAGGTGTTCCTGAGCCAAGCTATGGCATTTCCAATGGTCTCATATGCATCTAAAAGGGGGACATTGGGGCTGAGCCCCGGTGGCGTAAGTGGTTGAATGCGGAACTGCACCCCGCAGGCTTGGCAGTTCAAATCCAGCGGCGGCTGGGTAGCGCCCACGACCACCAGAGGCAGTGATGCCCACAAAAAAAGGGGGGGGGAATTGAATAAAGAAGACCAATCAGTGCATTTGAATTATGGCGTAGGCAAAGAATTCAATTCTATCCAGAAAGCTCCTGAGAAGCAGAGATGGTAAGATTTTGTCTCACGTACTTTTAATATGTCAGGAAAGACCAGTCCCTGAAAAAGGACATCACACTTGGTAAAGTGGAGGGGCAGTGGAAAGGAGGAGGACTGTCACCAAGGTGGGTTGACAAAGTGGCTATACCAATGGGCTCACATATAAGGACAGTTTTGAGGCTGGGGCAGCCGTGGGCAGTGTCTGGTTCTGTGGCTCGCAGGGTTGCTATGACATGGCGCCTAGCAACAACAGCAGGCGACGACTTCTCTGGTGACGCTCTTTTTGCGCTGGTGGTACAGTGCGTTCAGTGATGTGCTTTGAAGGGGAAGGATGGGACTGTCTGCTCTCATAAGCCTTTACGGTCTCAGAAACTCTGGAGAGAAGTTCTGCTTTGTCCTGTGGGGTCATTATGAGCCAGGATCAACTGCATGTCAGTATGCTTTGCAATAACTCTTAGATCACGGGGTGACAGTGCACACAACTGCTTACCTCAAATTTGACAGGGGAAGAAGGACCTAACAATCCGCTTCTATTGAGTTACAGCTGAGGCCACCGCCCCGAGCAGTTCTCTCTGTACACAGGAGATCGCTGTAGTTGTAATTAACTTGAAGGCAACAGGGTTGGCTTTGAATTAATGACTGGTATGTAAATTGCTGTTTCTTTCCCCTATTGTACAGACGACTCAACTCAGGCAAAGAGAATTTACTGTTCTTGCCCAACATCACACAGCTATTAAAGAGTGGGAGTTAGGGTGCAACAACGGATCTCCAGTTGCTCAGGGCAGCGGTTCTCAACCTGGGGATTACAATGCCTTTGGGAGTTGAATGACCCTTACACAGGGTTTCTCCCCGTTCATAACAGTAGCAAAGCTACAATTATGAAGTAGCAACGAAAGTGATGTTATGTTTGGGGGGGTGACCACAATGTGAAAAACTGTATTAAAGGGTTACAGCATTAGAAAGGTTGAGAATCAGTGGCCTAGAGCAACAATGGGAGAAGGAGAGTCAAAAATGAGAGGAAGAAATGAAATGTGTGTGTCCATAAATAACTGATTCCATTGCCATGAAATCAGAATTGAATGGTGTCTGACTACTGTTTCTAAACAGTTTGATAAAAAAAAGTCTACAGAAGGAAACAAGCCAATCCTCCAATTGTAGAAGAAAGGTTAAACAAACTTTGGTACATCCAAACAATGGGATATTACACACCAATGAAAAACAATGACAACTCTCTTTAATATTGTAAGATACAGACAAAACTAGCAGACATTGTTTGGCAAAGTCAGTGGATCTTAAAAAGATAAATTTAATGAGGCCATTATTATAAGGAAAAACAAAGATAAAGGTGGTTTTTACATCAAAGATAAGCCCTTAAAGACTGCCAGGAGACCAGAGAGAGGTGTGGGGAACAGGGAGAGGGAAGGGATAGGAAATTGTAGAGGGGGAGGAAAGATACAACCCAAACTCACTGCCATCAAGTGAATGCCAACGCATAGTGGCCCCAGAGGACAGGGTAGAACCGCCCCCGTGAGTTTCTGAGACTGGAACTGACCTTGAAGTCAATGCGCACATTGCACAAACACCACGCCACAGAAATAGGGTGGGATTAAAATCGGACCCGAGTTGAGGGTGTGAACCAAGCCACGCTCTTGAATTCTTTGATGGCATCTTTAAGACTCCTTTGTTGGGGTGAAGAGATCCGTAACTCGAATGGGTTCTCAGGAGCGACTTAGCAATTGTGGAAAATAGTAAAGACAGACAGACAGACAGACAGAGGGGCACAGGGACTCTTCATCTCATGTCAGGATTAAGAGAGAAAATGTATTTTGCAGTGGGTATATATAATGGAGCTTGCAGAGTTTTCATAAGGCAGGTACATCATACAGCTAACCCATTGCATAGTTAATGGGTAATATCATTAGCAGGTAACAATAAATAAGCCATGAGGTGAGTCAGCATCTTGACCTAGTATGACTAGTTGACTTGGAACCCCCCCCCCCCCCGCCGAGCCCTCTGCAGGGGTGGCTATACGGTGGGTTGGCTATGGAACCTTATTGCTCTTATTTACAGACCACCTCCAGGCACAGGGAATAGACAGATGCACAAACGATTCATCTTAGATGGTAGCTTCTTTTTTTTTTTTTTTTTGTGGGCATCACTGCTTTCCGGTGGTGGGAGTAGGAGGCTATGGTAGCTTCTTATGACAGTCCTTTATGGGGGATTTTGGAGGGACTGTGTCCAGTCATGAGCATGTATATTAAGATTTATTTATATCTCATAACCGTGAGGGTCTTCCCCCATCAAAGTCAGATTTCCAGACCGGTCATTATGAGCACGGATGAGTTAGCTGCGTACCAGCCTCATTCAGTCCCTCAGTTTACCACCCTCTGCCTTGGGGAGTACACCCTCTGTCTCTTTGATGGTGCGTTTAAGACCCCACTTTAGGGTTATTGCTATTAGATGCCATGGAGTTGATTCTGACCCAAAGCGACCCTTAGTGCATGGTGCGAGTCTTCCACACCCTTTGTTTTCCTTGGACCTATAATGGTACCTCATGTCACCTCACCTGAGAAGTCAGACCCTGGTAGAAGCAAGAAGACCTGATATGACTTTTGAGTATTTAGGGCTTCTGGCTTTGGCTAATCTTGTCTGACCTTTGAACTTGGGACTAAACAGCACCCACCATCCCGTGACGCCTTTCCTCCGTTCCGTGAGTCTCTGTGGGATGTTGCCAGGAATCACAGAGACCAGGGATGGGAGGGAACAGACACAAGAGAGAAAGGTGGGGTGGGGTGGGAATGGAGCAGAAATCATCTTGGAAGGGTTGGTCCTTTGAGAGATCTTTTATCTCCAACCCCTTGGAACTAGTGTGATATTAAGTCTTCCAAAAAAATTATTATCACGGTTGGACGTGGAGGCAGGTCTAAGCTCTGCCTTGTGGCAATGGGTCTTGTGCTGGGGTGGAGTTGAATTCTCCTCTCTATTAAACCCGGAGGAAATCACACGTGGCCCCCACACCATTTCTTTAGCACCCTTTATGAGGGAACTTTTAAACATTCATGGAAAAATGGAACAAAACCATGGTGAGATTTCCCACAAACTTTTGGAAGTCCCTAGTTGATTCTCAAGGGATCCCTGGAGTTCACTGGCAGACTCTTTGAACCAAGACTGGCCACCAAAGGTACAGCAGAAGTCAAGGAGAGAGACAGAGGTGCATTCTAAGAGCACGTCACAGGCGGGGTGTTAGCTGTGACTGTGTGAATTCCCACACTGCTTTCCGTAGTCTTCTTGGTGAGCTCTCAGATATTGTTTTTCAAGGGCTGCAGGGAGACTTCTGACACCAGATTGATACTGAGAATCATCAGCCCCTTCAGAATTTCATAATGGAACTTGTTTACTCATACGGATTGATGGGGGTCTCCCTGCCCTTCCCCCAGTATGTGCAGTAAATTCTAACTTTTACACCTGAGGCTATAATCCCAAAAGGGAGTGGGCTTTCTCTGTCTTGTTAATGAGGCACTATTATTATAAGGTGTGTCTGCACCCGTCTGTTTCTGAGATATGAAAAGATGAATATAGAGAAGCAAGCAGAGATGGGGAAAGCTAGAGTCCAACCCACTGGCAGGTCACTCAGGAGCAGAAGCTGAGGCGAGACGAAGATGTTCTTCTGGAGTCCACAAAGGGAGAGAAAAAAAAATCCTCCCTTAGGGTCGGCTTCCTGAATCCAGACTTCCCCTCCTGAATCCAGAGAACATACATGTTTGCTACAGGTGCCCATCTGTGTTATCGCCATTAGAGCAGCAGTGGTGAGGTATAAATGAAGGTGGCTCCTCTGGCCCTCCTTCCTTCTGTGCTGTATTATAAAGTCCAATCCTGAGGCCTGTGGTTAGAATTCCATTTTGGAGGGCATTCTCTATTCTTTTTGTGTGTGTGTGTGGGGGGGCATCACTGCCCTCTGGAGGTCGTGGGAGCTACCCAGCCCTGCTCCTGAGAGCCACCGCTGGATTTGAACCGCCAAGCCCCGCACTCAACCACTTAAGCCACCGGGGCTCAGCCCCATTCTCTATTCTTAGTACTGGACAGGATGACAGTGAAATGTGTGCTTAGTCTCTGCCTGACTGAAGGGTGTGGAACAAGCCACAACCCTTTGTTCCCTTTAGGATATGTTCTGCTGAAAGACAAAAGACATTCTTCCATCTTGAAGCCATTGCGCTGTGGGTAAGAGCCACCTCAGAAGCAGAGAGAGGTTCCTGGGACCTCAAGGAAGAAGAGCCCCCAGCAGAGCACGTTGGAAACCCCTGCTTGAAATGAAGGAGTCAGCAGATGAGCAGATATTATGCCCCACCAAGCCCAGAGGCCAAGACAAGGAGACCGTGAGATAGAACAAAGGAGCGGTCCTGAGACCATGCCACTGGGTAAGCAGAGCAGGGGGCGGCCTTCCTGACCCTCAGAGGCAGAAGCCAAGGAACCACATGGCTGGGCGGCTGAGGACCAGAGAGAGACATGGCTGCTGGGTGAGGCGATGTGCTGTTGTGGACCATGGACTGTATCCTTAATGTTTTCTGATGCTGACCTGTGGTGATCAACTGTTAATTTCCTGAATAAAACCCCTGAAGAGTCTGATCTGTTACAGTAGCCATTGCAACCTACTGTGAACCTAGCAGAGATGTACAGTGCCATGGAGGAATGGGCGGTGTCAAAATAGGGTAAAGAAAGATGGAGGGGCTGAGCCCCGGTGGTGCAGTGGTTGTGTGCGGGACTGTGGCCCACAGGGTTGGCGGTTCAAATCCAGCAGCAGCTCTCCAGGAGCAAGGCTGGGCTTCCTACTCCCACCAGGGGGCAGTGATGCCACACACAAAAAAATACCACCAAGTCTCCCAGGTCTAGATCAAGTTCCTTCACCTCGATTGCCTTCCCTTATTTTGGCTTGACCTATGAAGGTACCAGGGGCTGAAATACAGTCAGAGTGTTCTTTAGAAGCAAGGATTGTGAGACACATCTTTAGAAAATACCACTTCCTAGAGAAAGACATCATCGATGAGAAAGTCGAGGGCTACCAGGAATCAGGGAGACTCTCAATGAGGTGCACGGATAGTCATAACAGGGGACTCAAAATATGCCAAGACATGATTAGGTGGCGTCTTATCGCCCTGAGTTGGTGCTAACTTGAACATGTCCTCCAAGCCCCGAATTGTTAACTCTGGTTACTTTGGAGGGATGGATTCCTGTGGAGAAGGGAAAATTTCCAATTGTAATATTAAAATTTTTTAAAGAGTTAAAAGTAGTAGAACTTTCCGTCTATTTTACTCCCCCCCCATGTTTTCTATATTTTCCAAATTTTCTGTAATTATAATCATGTTCTCCCATGGTAGTCTCCACTTTTCAGCTGAGTTCTATAATTTATTGCATTGACCACCTAGAACTCACATAACTTCCAATTGAGGGGTTCACTGGGGAAGTTAACAAGTTCTAACTCAGGTGAGAAATGTTCAGGGTACAGTTAGTTGTCCAGTCAGAGCAGCCTTTGCCAGGCCTGCAGGCGGGCCCCTCTCACCTCTGGGCCTGGACTCTGCCCAACATGGACAACATCACCAAAGTCTTTTAAGGCTTCCCATGGGCGTGCCACTCCCTTGTAAGCCTCAACCCAAAGGCATCCAGGTCCAGCTCCACAGGCAAACCCAGCTCTTCCAATTAAGTGCTCTACTCTATAAACCAGCTTGACCCGAAGCACTCAGCTTTATTTGCTGGGGCCTGGGCAGTCAGTTGCTCTGTCTTATATCCAGACTCCTGGTTCTGCTGCTCCTTGTGTGTCAGAGCTGTCTCCTGGATGAAGGGGTTTCAAGGTGCAGGAATCTCAGGGTCCAAAGGATAGTCTCAATGCCCCACCTCCTGCCCCCGTTTCTGAGATAGTTGATTTTATACGCAGCAAGCTAGCCCTGTGACAAATCATTCATAGTTGAATCATGATCCAATCAGTATCATCTCCCACCTCTTTACTAAAAAAATAAGCCTGTTTGATGGGAATATTAATGGCTATGTCTAGAAGACCCATATTCAATAATTTATTGCATTTCATGATCTAGCTCCAGCTACTGATTTCTAAGAAAGAGAGGTCAGAGGGCAATGCTAAATAAGACAAATGATACAAGCAAAATCCATGATAATTAGAGACTAGACAGAATAAATCACCTGATTTCTTTAATAGATAAAAGGGATAAAAAGAAACTCTCTCACTGTCATCATTCCCATTTCAACTCGTAGGGCCCTTCCCTGTAGGATAGAGTAGAACTTTCCCTATGGGCTTCTGAGACCGACTCTTGAGGGGAATAGAAAACTTAGTCTCTTTCATGTGGAGTCATTGATGGTTTTGAATATTAACCATGCAATTAGCAGCCTAAGATACAAAAATTCTGTGATTAAAAGATATTTGAAAGACAAAAAAAATTCACAAATTGAAAAAATAAAAATTCCACAGCATTAACAGACAGTTGGGAATTAGAACACTGACTGGATATTTGACCCTGACAATGTCTCCCACCTTCCCCTAAGGTGTAGAAAATGTATTGGGGCTGCATTTTTTTAAACTTGTTTTTTTTTCAGGGGGGCATCACTGCCCTCTGGTGGAAGTGGGAGACCCAGTCTTGTTCCTGGAGAGCTGCTGCTGGATTTGAACCACCAAGCCAGTGGGCTGCAGTCCTGCATTCAATCACTACGCCACCGGGACTCAGCCCTAATCTTGTTTTTTAGAGATACATGTGAAATACTTAGGAATGGAATAAGGTGATGTCAGAGATGGGCTTCCAGATAATTTGAGAGAAGAGAAGGTGGAGGGCAGTGTGGATGGGGCAGAATTGTCATGGGTTGATGGTTGGGGGGTTAAGTGGTGGAAACACAGGAGCTCATTATACTATTTGGTCAACCTTTGTGTGAGTTGAACATTGTCCATTAGTAAAAAAATATATTATTTGTTTATTTATTATTATTATTTTTGGGTAAGAAAATATTTTAAAATGTTACGGCCAGCACAATTTCTGTGAATTTTTTCCACCTGGGTCTCTGTGAAAGATTTATTTTTTAAAGAAACATCTAAATTAACTCCAAAGAAAGTGGGAAAATTTCAAAGGCCAAGATATTTTCATCCCATTTTCCTCCTACCACACATAATTGGCATAATTGACATAATCACCAATGACGTAACTGACATCTTGGCCACAGATCTTCTGGGAAACGGCATGACATGACATAGATTGTCAGCTCACTCCTGGGTTTTGGCTGCAGTTCAGCCTGTTTTGAATGTGTTCCTTCAGGCTCAGAGCCCCTGCTATGGAGACAGAGGCTGTGGGCCAGGACCTATCCAAAAAGCTGGAGAGGCCACCAAAATGATTAAGACATGGTCCCTGCCCTCAGAACCGTGGATCCTCCAGTGCATCTAAATGCAAAACCAGCCACACAGTTCTGGACGCAACTTCCAGACTGTGGGATGCCAGCTCCACAAAGGATGCCCGAGACCGCCCTCCCCCACCCCACCCATCCTTAGCTGGTTTCTCTTCTCTGCCTTCCAAGTTAATTCTTGTGCCTCACAGCTTCAAATGTATTTAGAAGTTGAGGTCTTCCAGGTGCCTGCATGCTCTAGGCAGCAGCCGTAGGCTTCAATACGTGTCCTCACTACCCTCTCATCACAATGAAGAGGAAACTATGAAATGTCTACAAAGGACCGGGGATCATTCTCAAAGACCCAGTCCACCTCACTTGGCCCATTCTAGTGTCTCTTTTCTTCCCACCCACCCCCCACCTCTGAACTTTTGTGTGTGAATTGGGTGAACCAGCCATTTATCCTGGGTAGGACCCATCAGCGCAGATTCACATTAGGGCGTTTCCACACAGGCCACCAGCTATTCTTTCTGCAAAAGAGCCTACCCCAGGGCTGGAACCCACGTTCCACCAGTGAAGGGTGATGACTTGGTCTTAGCCTTCCAGATCAGTGTCTCCCAAAGTGGGTGACACGCCCCCTGCTGGTGGGATGAGCTGGGAGCTGGAGTGCCCCCAAGGGACCTGCCAAAGCAGGTGCTGACACTTTATCCTGGATCGTGAGATAGTGTACAAGAGGTTTTCATTGCCAGGGGGTGCTGAGTAATCTTTTCCCCTTTAAAGGGGGTGGTAGGCCAGAGAAGTTTGGGAACTTGTGCTCGAACTTGCCCAAGCAATGGTGTTCGTGCCTGACCTACGAACACTGGGTATGGTGAAGAGAGAGGGTTCTGAATGTCTTCCCAAGGGGAGGCTGAAGCAATCTTTAATCAGCCCGCTGGGAACAAGACTCCAGACCTAAAATGAGAAAATTAGCCAAACGTAAGCACCGTGGGGAACCGTACAGGATGTATCTATTTTTGAATGCCTAGAGGCTAGCTGCTGGAGCCAGGTGCTGCAGGGCGTAAGTGCTTGCCTATTAACTGAAAGGATGGCCATTCAAACTTGCCATGTGGCCGTTCCCAGAAGGACTATGGAGCCAGTCTGCTTCTGTAACAATCAAAGCCTTGGAAATCTCATGGGACAGTTCTACCTGAGTCTACAGGGCCTCACTGCGTCAGAATTGATTTGGTTTGGATTTGGGTTTGGGTTAGGTTAGAAGAAATTGCTTGACTTCAGTAGCCACAGAGGGAGCTCTAGTTTGATTGTCACCGTCAAAGCAGGGGAGATGGACGCCAGTCACAGTGGAGGGTCGACGCTGTCACAGGGAATTGGAAGTGGGCATGCTGTTAACCAATATGGGCAATGAGGCTTAGTTTGCTAAAAGGAACCCAGGATGCAACAGCCACCCTCCTCTGTCGTTAAGTTCCCTTCTAACCTGTTAATTGGTCATGGCTTGGGTCTGTAAGCAATAGTCACGGGCCGGGTCTGCTTGGAAAAGGATCCTTGCAGTGAGGTGGGAGCCATGTCCTGAGCAAGAAGGGGGCTAGCTCTGCTACTATATATATATATATATTTGGGGGGGGGGCATCACTGCCCTTAGGTGGTGGGAGTAGGAGGCCCAGCCTTTGCTCCGTGGAGCTGGAATCGAACCTCCATCCCAGTGGGCTGCAGTCCCTCGCACAACCACTACGCCACCGGGGCTCAGCCCCCTGCTACAATATATTTTACTAGAATGATTCTCTTTTTCCGGGTACGGTCAAGTTGACCCTGACTCACTGTGACCTCGTGTGCGTCAGAGAACTGTGC
This sequence comes from Nesogale talazaci, assembly GCA_004026705.1. Taxonomy (NCBI): domain Eukaryota; kingdom Metazoa; phylum Chordata; class Mammalia; order Afrosoricida; family Tenrecidae; genus Nesogale; species Nesogale talazaci. The sequence continues at coordinate 8,309 of PVJH01037514.1, read as the reverse complement.
TGCACAGGGTTCTCAAAGGCTAGTTTTTCAGAAGTAGATTTCCAGGCTGTGTGGGCCTGTCCAGACCAGGCAGCCTCTCACCCTCCTCTCCAGCCTACTGGAAAGATGGATGACCTCCTGGACTTCAAAGTGCCTGCTTCCAGCATTCCAAGGAGCTTATCTTTCCAACAAAGTCCACTTAGCCCCGTCCCCCAGGCTGCAGGCCTTGCAGCTGCAGCACTAAAAGCCTCCTTCCCCTTATCAGTACATACATCCTTGACTCAGACCCTATGTAAGTCCCACTGCTTCACTGCCAGTTGGGATTTCCCTGACCTAACTCGCTGGGTCATGGAATGCGCCTAGGAGCTCAAGATCCTCCTGTCCCTTTCTTTGCTGTCCCTTCACTCCCAAGAACTCTTTCCCGATCCTAACAAAGTCTCTCTTAACCTCATGTTCTTTGTCTCAATTCTACCTTTGTTCTGTGTCTATTTTTTTTTTTAACCTCTCACAGGCCTTTTGAGGCTCCTCTGGAGAGATTCAAACCACCCAACTTTTTTTTAACAAGGAGCATATTAACTGTTTGTACCACCCAAAAAGAGCCTCCTGTGATTCTATATAAATTTCCCCACATTCTGGGGTCCTTAAAAACAGGACAACCCCTGCAGTAGCTTGTGCTTTTCACTAGTTGGTCAGCAGAAGTGGCCTCTGCTTTATAAAGGCCAAATTTGCCTCACATCTCTCATGGCAGGAAGCGATGGTTCAAGAAACCTAACAAATCCATGTAAACACATTTAACCTCTCTGCTCAGGTCACATCCATTAATATCCCATCAGCAAACAGACAGCAGGCCAAGCCCAACCTCGATGGAGCTCAATGGGGCACCGCACTCTGCTCAGCACAGTCACGTGGCAAAGGCTGTGGGTGTTTAATTCCACAGTGAGGAGGAGGCAAAGAATTAAGAGCAGTCATCCAGTCTCCCACAAGGCCTGAGGTGGCTATTCAGAGGCACAAGTAAGTTACCATGGAGACATCTTGAATGAATAGAGAGAAATCTCAATGGAAAGGGCCTGGAGCGGAAGATTGTTCCTTTGTGAAGGTCACTTTGATACAAAGTCCTTGATTTTAACCCCACAGGTTAACATTTGAAGCGCCTTGATTTTTTACCCCCAGGCTAAAATGGGAGCCTGTCGACGCTCAAATCACAGACCCATGAATGATTGCTTCTGGCTGGAAGCAGTCAGGCAAGAGCTTGAGCCCAGGAAGCTGGAAGAGGGGTCACAGGCAGAGTGCTGCCTGGCGCTCGGAACAGAAGGCTTCTGAGTCTTTGTCAGGTTTGTTTAAAACAATAGAGAAGGCTTTCCTTGCTCTGCATTTATAAGCTTCATTCTGCAATGGCTTCTGTTTCATCTAGCATTGCTGGCTGGTCAGCCATGGTGGTCAACAGGAAAACTAGAGGTTCGAATCCAGCAGCTGGGTTTGAAAGACGAGACTGTCTTGCTCCTGAAAATCTTTACAGGCTTGGAAACCCTAGATACTGTTGGTAGGAGTTGGAAACAGCCAAATGGCAGATCGACCGACCGACCGACCAACCAACCAACCAACCAACCAGTTACTGCTGACTGGATTCGGAGTCTCAGAGTCTCCATTTTGCTGCAGAGGAAAATTACTGCCACCGCTGTGACTGTTAGGTTCCTTGGGTGGAAAATACCTTGATTCTTGGCTTCCCATGGCAATGAAATTCATGCCGAAGCCTGGAATGTGATCCTAGTGAGTTTTTATAGACAATAGAAGAAGTTGCAAGTTTTACAGTAAACCAAACATGGGACTGCACCCTCACACACGCAGTGACCCAAGGCCCGAGAGAGACCACAACTCAGCCTGGTGGAAGGCAGAAGAACAGCCGGAAAAAAGAGTCTGGTGGTCTCCAAGTTCTGTTTTTTCAGAACTTTGCGCTGCGAGGCGTGACCAATGGTACTGGCTGACCCCATTGCCTGAGTTAAGCTGACCTGTGCTAGATTGGGCCACCTAGGTGAAAGCCATCTAGGAATACCTCCCACCCTCAGGGTCATAAATGGCACATGCCCAAGGACACCCTGGTCTCTGTCCTGTTATCTAACATGACCTTATATTTCTATATTTCGCTCTTTCTTCCTCCTCATCTCCATCTCTGTGTGCGTTCACCCCGAGAACCTTTATGCTAGTAGTTGAACAACCAACCATGTGAAGCACCGAGGGGGTCCTCTATGAATTATAGCGATCCATATCCAATTTCTCATTGTGGCAGTTTCATGTCAATTTGAAGATGAGTGAAAGTGTAGGGGTGGAATCCAACCTGTCAATCAATCAGGTTACAACCTGATAATGCCTCCGTGCTGGTGTGGCCTTCTGATGAGCAGGGAAACTGGAAACTCCCTCTCTTTCTCGGCCTGCCTGCCACTGGGATTCTGCTGGTGCCATGTTCTCACCAACCTCAGGTGCAGGCGACCCTGCACCCAATGGCCTGCGATGTCCCTGTATCTTGCGTTAGCTCTCTGTATCATCTGTCTATAGCGACTGGAGTCTGAAGAGGGCCCCAGATGGCATCACTTATGGACTTGGTTTGGACTGGGCTGGGACACCTTCTTGTGGGTCCAGTTCAAGGTTGCCCCCCACATCTCTCATGCTGGGACACAGTGTCTTCTCATGACAGGAAACAGAGGTTCAAGAAGCCCAACAAAACCATGTAAACACATTTACAATCTCTTCTATTTAACTACTTTTGATATAAAGCTCATTTTTACACCTAGACATATTAGACAGAGGTCTCTAGTGAAACCTCTGGATTTGATTGATTGATTGATTGATTTATTGACTGATTGATTGATTGATTGACTGATTTATACACATATACAGTGAGGACTATAGCACTAGTTAGCCCACATAGCAGTACAGAGGGCTCAGCTCAGCTCACTTTCATGGAATAGTTAATATACTGAAGGGCTTTTTGTTTGTTTGTTTTTGTTGTTGTTTTGGTTTTGGGTTTTTTTTTTTGGCATCCCTGCCCTCTGGTGGTCGTGGGAGCTATCCAGTGCTGCTCCTGGAGAGCTGCTGCTGGATTTGAACTGCCAAGTTCACAGGCCGCAGTCCCGCACTCAACCACTTACGCCACCCGGGCTCAGCCTACTGAAGGTTTTTAACTCAAAGAGGCTGCTGATCCAAGGTCAAGGAGGCAGACAGGAGAGTCTGCCCTCAGACAAGACAGCCAAAGTCGGCCTGCAGGCAGCACACAGCATGGTGGGACAATAATAGTCAGTAGCAAGGGTCCTTTTTGAAGCAGGCCCCAATGACAAGACCCACCAGCCTCACGTTCCAATGATGCACGCACTCGCAGCATGGCGCACACAGCAGGTCTCCTGGAGCCTCAGCGATGCACCGCAGGGCTACAGGATCCAAGGGTTGGATCAGCCCATGGTGGCTCAGCACATGGTTGAGACAGAGCAACTGTCTTGAAAATGACGATGGCAAAAAATGTACATATGTGCTTGATGCAATGGATGGCTGTATGGATTGTGATAAGAGTTGTATGAGCCTCCAATAAAATTATTTTTAAAATAAGAAAGAAAAGAAAAGATAGCAGAGGACTGGTCCAATCACTAGGGAGAGAGAAGCTGGGGGGAAAGAGGCTTGGAAAGTCATTTATCTCTTTGCACTTCAATCAGGCACGACCTGGTTAAACTCTGCCCACATGTTCCCATGGAGGTCTAGTTGGCACAATAAACCTAACTATCACAATAGGTGAGGGCCACTGAATTTGTTTCTCTAGACAATCTGCCTTAACACACCCAGTATTATAAAGGAGTGGCGGGAGAAAGACTGCACTTTGTACTCCCAAAAAGTGTTACAGTCTCGGACACTCACAGGGGCTGTTCTACCCGGCCTTGAGTCAGCGTAGACTCAATGGAAATGAATTTTTGGATTTTTTTAAGGGAATAACAAGTCCACATAACTCATATTTTCACTCAGTAGGAAGGCTTCCTCCAAGTACTAAAACAATATTTATTTTAAACACTTACCCTTTTTTTTTGGTGGTGCATGGGGGTGGGAGGATTGTTCTAAGGTAGATAACTTATTACCTGTCTTAAAAATCAAGGGGGACCTTAACAGAAGCTTCTCCATTACTCTACGTAGGCACACCGCCTCTCTGGCCACTCTGAGTATCTGGGCTCTTGCTGTACCATTGGCATTTCCAGTTCTCATCAACAACTTTGTCTTAAAAACAAACAGTTTCACATTTTGTTTTTTTTGTTTTCAATATGTGGAGAACAAGGAGCCCAGTCATTCGGCTCTATTACAAGGGTACGTTGAGACCCACACATTGCAGCGAAGCCGTGCTTCACAAAGATGGCATTTGAAATCAATAGGGAGCAAATGGAAAGTCAGCCGCCCGTTTACAGGAAAAGGAGACTTCCATCATTAGTTCCACCTCGATTTTGACATTTATTTCCAAAGCAAAAGTACAAAGAGTGGAATAAAACCTGGGAGGATTTTGAAAGAACAAAGAAGTCTGTTGTAATTAAGAAGCAAAAGACAGAAGCAACAAAGGAAGAAAGGATACTTTTTGACTTCAGAGAAATAAATGTGTGTGGGTGTGTTGTGTTACACAAGATGCACCATCAACTTAATGCAAAAAAAAGACTGCAAAGGATAATGATCAAAATAAGCAAACTATTAGTATTGATATGCATAAAGGAGCTCTCTGGGACAACGAGACAGATAACAACTGCTCTGATTAGACGAAGAGTCCCGGAAGAAGAAACACAGAAGTTCAGTGAATAGGGAAAAAAAAAAAAACACTTGTCCCTACCCATAGCAGAATCACGTGCACTATAAAAAAGACGTTCATTTTACTCCTCTGAAAAACACACACACACAATTCATTACCCATTGAGTCAATTCTGAATCATAGAAATTCTATAGGATGGGCTAGAACTACCCCTGTGGGTTTCCAAGACTGTAACGCTCTCCCAGCCCAGCCCACCCAGCCAGAGCTGTTCTAATTAATTAATTATTATGACTTTTCCAAAAGGATTATTTTATTGGGGGCTCTTACAGCTCTTATAACAGTTCATACATCAGTTATATCAAATAATTTATAGTTTATCAAGGGACTATAATTCTTTGTTTTGTGTGTTTTTGTTTTGGGGGCATCACTGCCTCTGGTGGTCGTGGGCGCCACTGCTGGATTTGAACCTCCAAGGCCACGGGCTGCAGTTCCGCACTCAACCACTTACGCCACCGGGTATCAACCCGGGAGTATAATTCTTTATGGGAGTAGAAAGCCTCATCTTCCTCTCTTGAAGTAGCTAGTGGATTCAAACTCCTGGCCTTGTGGTTAGCAGCCCCCAACACCACTATACCACCAGAACCCCATCTGAATTTCATTAGGGTGTTTTAAAAACAAAATCCAAAAACATCAAACAAAACAGTGTCTTCCAAGGGCACCTGCTCATCTAATTAAATCCAAGACAGAAAGGTCAATTCAGGTTATGGTGACTGAGTTTTTGAAACTCATTGAAATTTGATAGGTTGTTCTTGAAAGACCTGTGGCGGTCACCTAATCTCATGTCAATTTGAGGGTTAAAAGTGTAGGGGTGGAGTCTAGCCGATCAATTTGAGATAACCAATGAGATCTCTGGGCATGACTTCCTCCTAAGAATTCTGGGAAATCTGGCTGTATTTGCCCCTTGGGGCTGAGAAACTCATGCTCAGTCCCTTGGAGATGCTCTACTGACAAGACACAAGACATCCCAGAGGAGAAGTCACGTGGACTTACCCTGATGTACCCAGACCTTGAAAGCAGGAAAAACCACGCTGAGACTTCTGCCAGTGCTGGGATGCTTGAGAAGCCACAGAGTGGCCCCTGCCAGTGCTGAGATGCTTACTATGCCACTGGATGCACAAGACTCGGCACCCATGGGGCTGCGATTGTCCTGGTGTCATTGTATGTGCTTTATGAATCTGAAGAGGACTTATGGATTGGTATCAGACTTATGAACTTGGGTTGGACTGGGCTGGGATGTTTTCTTAATGACAGTTGCTCTTGTATATAAATAAAACTCTTTCTTATACACAGGAGTGTCTATGGGCTTGTTTCTCTAGTCTCCCTGGACTAACACAGTAATTGTGGGGAGTTAGTATGCAGAAGTTTTATGAAAACTGCATTGGTGAGGAAAAAGCCCAGCCAAGTGTGTAATCTCTTTCCATCAATTCACCTCCTCATTCTTTAATGGTAGGAAGGTTTGTCCTATGAGAACTTTTTTGTGAGAAGCTTACAACCTTAACCTTGCCTCTTGACAGTGCTTTTTGTTCTGACAACTCCAAGAACAGGCTTTGAGTCTCTGGAGGCAGCGAAACTGTCCTTTTGATAGGCCGTGAATTAAAGAGCACACACTTCTGGGAAGGGCTAATGAGGTGGAAACGTCACCTTTTGAAGTGTACGGGCCGGAGTAGAGAGTCTGCTGAGAAACAAGAACTTCACATTTTGCCAATTTGCTTTAAAAAGGGTGTCTATGATTTTGTGGCCAGACTTTTTGACTTACCCTCACCGGTTACCTCCAAATGTGAGTGCTTGCTCTGAACAATGGAGTCTGAACAACAGTCACTCGGAGGCAAACGGAGAGACAGAAAAATGTGTCTATTCGAGGACACCCAGTAAACAGAACTGTCTCCGAGTGCTTTAAGGCTTACAAGATTTATAGTTTCTACACTTGAGTTTTCTCCTACCAATGTTAACTAAACTATGTTACAAGTATGTCCAAATTTCCCCAGGGGTAAGGAAATGCTCCAAGAAAAAAAATAATACAAATGTCTCTTTCGTGAGTCAAATGATGTTCCCCTTTCTCTGCAGCTGTAAAGGAGCCCTGGGGTCCTCATGTTACGCTTTGTCTGTAACAATCATAGCTTGCTGTGGGGCTGCTAATCACAAGGTTGGCAGTTGGAAACCACTAGAGGTTTCCTACTCGGGTAAAGAGCGATGGTGTCTGAAACCCACAGGAGTCCTTCTACCCTGTCCTGTAGGGCTGTGGTGAGTCAGGATGGACTCAGTGGCAGTGAAGTGTTTTGAGCTTATCGAAGGGGCTATTTCCTACTGATTCTACCTCAGCAGGCTAGACTAGGAGCCTAGAGGTTAATTAGGAAGTGAAGACTCTACTTATTATTTCTAAGTTCCTGGTCCCTGACTTTTGTCATTTGGCAGGGGCTTTCTATTCGTGTAAAGAGTTAACTCTCAGAAACTCACAAAGGCAGGTCTGCTGCATCCTGCCGTGTTGCTGTGAGTCAGATGGATTTAATGGGGGCAGAGAGTCTTTTTTTTTTTTTTGGGGGGGGGGGGGGGGGGGGGGGGTGGGGGTGGAAGTGGGGCTTGGTCTGGGAAGAGCTGATGTACATTACAATGGCTTGTGACCCTTACAGCAAACTAGGTTCCCATTTAATAAATTTCATACAAATTGCTCTGCGACCGTGATTGCCTTTTCATGAATGTACTAGCATCCTCGTGATTTCTATTCCGTTTATTTCAATGAATTCCCTTTCCTCGTCTCTCCTTCCTTTCTCATCTTTGCTTGAGGATAAACCTTGACTCTTTGGGCTTCTATTGTTTATCCTCGAAGGAAGGACAGTAGTCACTGATGATATTGTTTATTTTATTAGCCAACGCGGGAGGGTGTCAGTTTCAAATTCAAAAGGCATTTGCCTTGTGATGGCTCTAATCTCTATCAGTCCAGTAAACCAGGTCTTGTGTGTGGAGGTGGGGTGGATGTAGAAATCTCATTTTTGTTCTACACGTCTCTCCTGTTCTACCTGGGACATTTTATTGTGTCTCTGGGGAGAAGGGTGGGGAATGGGACCCACCCGGCACTATTGATCCTGTCAGCACAGTAGAGAAAGGTCTTGCTGTGTGTGAGGTATTCGCTCTGTGGACTCATTTCTTTTTGAGCCTTGAGTTTCCTTGCTTCTCATTTGTTCCCCACAAGGAGAGACCAATCATCTCAGATGGCTGCTTCCGAGATTGAAGAGCCCAGACAGTATTCGCCCAGCGAGGGTACAGAACACCATCTTAATGAAACCCGCAATGCTCATTGACCAAGATGTCCCTGAAATGATGCTGACTGCAGGGGAAAGCCAAACCAGTAAGCATCTCAGCATGTGTTTTGTGCGATGGAGAAGGACTTCGTGGATTGGTGTCAGATTTATGGGTTAATGTTGGACTTGTGGGCTTGGGCAGCACTGGGTTGGAATGTTTTCTTGATATACACTTACCCTTTATATAAAGCTCTCTCTTAAAATATGAGTTT
>PVJH01037513.1:0-17823 GCA_004026705.1 Nesogale talazaci | reverse complement strand
TTTTTCTTAGCCTGTCTTAGTCTGAAAGCTCTGCTGAAACTGTCCAACAAAGGTGACCTGCTAACATTTGAAATACCAATGTCTTAACGTCAAACATCACAACAACATGCACATCACCGCAGTCCAACAAACTGACAGAAAGTTGCGGAGTACTTACTGGACCCCCTCCCCCAGAGGCTGTGAGAAGGATACAATTGTGGATCACCCAGTCCTAATCTCTGCCTTCTTCAGACCCAGAACCCAACAGGAAAATCAACAGATTAAAAGGAGCTAAGCTTTGCCCCAATGAAGTGTAGGGGGCCATGAGAACATTTCACAGGATGATGAGCCCGAGAATGGAGACATCAGCAAAGTCTTCCCCAAGCAAGTGATGACTCAACAGAACCCCCAGGAATGGAGCAGACAATGGGAGAGTCCTCCAGACACAGGGGACAACACGGGACAGGGTCGTGGGCAGGAAGGAGCTCAGTATGTTTCGAGAACTGAAAGAAAACCAGGGAGCTGGCCTGAGCTGAGTCAGGACCAGGGACGGCGTTACCCCGGAGCCCCACGGCACAGGACCTGATAGGGCTTATTGAGGCATTTGCTTCCTGTCTCGGGAATTCAGGGAACGTGGCATGTTGATGCTGTTGTTGCTGTTATTGTTGTTGTTTTTGCTGTATTGCTAGATGCCCTTGAGTCGGTTCTACTGACCCTCAGTATGACGGAACGAAACTCCACCCGGCCAAGCAGCAGCCTCACAATTGTGTGTCTGTGTGAGTCCATGATGCAGCCCCTGTGTCAATCCATTTTGTCGAGTCTTCCTCTCCTTTGCTGCCCCTCTGTATGACCAAGCACGATGTCCTTTTCCAGAGACTGGTCTCTCCCCACAGCATGCACAAAGTCCACAGCATAATCCGCTCGCTGTTAATGTCCACTCAGACTGCTCTGCACGAGATCAGAGCAGAGAGGTCTGCTGGGAAACGACCGGCCGTTCAAGGAGCTGTGGCGGCGGCCACTTCAGTAAGGTGAGGGCGGTGGAAATGGAGTGCTCCCGTGAAAATGACGCAGAGACGCAGCACGATGCTCACGCTGAGTGCTGAGACTGCCCCCATCCTCTTTCTCCAGGTCTGTAAAAGAGTGGCTGGTGAAGGTACTGCATCGAATTGCTGCGCTATCAATCGTGAACGCTCACGATGATCCGCTGGCCACGGGCCGATCTGAGGGAAGGACGGGAGCCCTGCGTTTGGAGGCATGCGCTTGAGAGGCGCAGGGGATCAGGAAAAGGCCAGGTGGACGGCTGGGACCAGGGGAGGAGTCTAGAAGATGTTTAGGAACCAGTCGTTGGCAGATGTTAAGCACCGAACAGAAGGGCATCTCCCAGGCACAGAGGGCAGCGGGAGATGTGCTGATCCCTGAGGCCTTGCTCAGCCTTGAATGCCAGACTCAGGCACTGGGATTTGCCCCTGGACCTGGGGAGCGCATTGGGAGCGACAGTGGCTTTGCCACCGTCCCTGGGGACACCAAGCAATTCGTCCCCACTCTGACCCGGTGGCCTCAGTTGGTGGCCTTTCCTTGATTCCTGAGTCAGCTCCTCCAGGCCTGAATCTGTCTGAGCCTTCAGAACCATGGCTTAGGCCACTAAGCCCCCGCGCGTGCTGACAAATCCCTTCTAATGGGGAGATCAACCTTTCAATAGTACGGCAGCGGCTCAAGAGACACAGCCCAGGGCAGCAGACAGCAGGCTGGCACAGGCGCAGAGAGGCTGCAGAAGAGCAGGCTGCTCAGCCCTAAGGGCTCCCAAGGGCCTCTTCGGTTTGCCACCATGCGTTCCAGCAGCCACAGGGACTCCCGGGGCCCGGGCTGACCAAAGCCACATGCTGGGGACTTAGAGGGCAGCACCAAGATCAGATGGAGAGGGCATCTGGTTCTGAATGACTGAGAAGACCAAACTCCAACCACAGGGAGCAGGAGAGTCAGGGCGGGGGGGGGGGGGGGGGGGGGGGGGGGGGGGGGGGGGGGGGGGGGGGGGGGGGCTTGGGGCGGCGGCAGGGAAGGGCAGCACAAGGCTTTGATACCTTTCCACCTTAGGGTCTTTAAACTTATTGTTTCCTCTGCCCAAGTATCAGCATGGCTTCCTCCTTCACTTCCCCCCAAATCAGTCCCAAAGTCTTTTTCTTAGGTGGGCTCACCCAACGACTCCACCACAGACCACAGGCGCACCCTCCAGCCCTCCTTTTCCCAGCTTTAGTGTTCTCCATGATGCATTCACCCTTGACCACAGGACAGACATGCTTTTTCCCTAGCCTCTTTCTCCACCTACGGCAGTAAGCCCAGGGAGGCAGAGAGTCTGCATCTGTCATTCACTGCTGAATCCTCAAGACCTCCACTGGAGCCTGGTACAAAGTAGACAGTAAGTATTTGTCTATTGACCAATGGATGGATTGATTGATTGACTGATTGCTTGGTATCTTAGGCAGGGCGCCAGATCAAGAATGAGTTCAAGGTTGGCATGCTAATTGGCCCATCTGTCCTTTGTAGAAACTCTCTCTCTCAAATCTTCCATGTCCATAAAAAGGGAATTCTGTCACCTATCTTGCTCTCAATATAAAAAGGAGCTTTGAAGTCACGGTAAACAAACATACGACATATATTCGTGTAAAAGCTGAGTTTTCCAGCACCTTTTTAATGTAGGGTTTGTGGTAAAATTAGGTGCCTCGGCTGATATTTGGATCAGCTTATCTTCAAGTATATACGGTAAAATGGGAACTGAGAGAGAGAGAGAGGCTAGGGCCAGACAGTGGGTCAGAGTCTGAGGTGGAGGGTGCTCTGGTGGGAAAATCCTCAGCAAGTGAAGGCGATGGAGCTGATGAGATCCCGTGAGGACGGACGGGCCTGGTGGGGAGTTCCAGGAGGCTGTCTGATTCATCCCTGAGGTCCAACACCAGGGAGATCCTTCCTGGGACAGAGCCCTCTCTGAACATAGTGCACCCAAAAGTCCTGAGTCATCCTTCAAGAGATGCCCTGATTTTTCCCAAGAAAGGGCTTCTTAGGGATGTGGGGGAACCCAGCTCCCACATTGAAATGGCCCAGGAACCTTGGAGAAAAGGAAGCCTTTCTGGTCAGGGACCTCAGACAAAATGCCAGCTCCTGCACTAAGGGGACAGTGGGGATCAACCAGGGCCTCTTGGGCTAGAGTCCAAACACACCCACTTTCTGAGTCTCCCCACCTCTGCTTACCTAACTCCATGTCATCAAGTTGATTCCGCTCATTGGTGACGCTGTAAGGCAGAGAAGACCCACCCCGGTGGGTTTCAGAGGCTATAAATCTTTTTTTTTTTAATTCATTTTATTGGGGACTCATACAGCACTCATCATAATGTATACATACATACATACATACGTTGTGTCAGTAGTTACATCTTTTCTGGGATGGGGTGGGGTTCTTTTTTTTTTTTTTTTTTTGATTTGTGAGAAGTAAGCCAGTTTTATAGGGCAAGCAAGCTTAGGCAATTAGCATATCGTGATCTTCAAAATTAACAAGTGAATGGCAGCACAGCTGCAAGTCAGCCTTCAGAGGCCAGGGCTGTTTACAGTTACAAAGGCAACAAACTACAAACCCCAGGCAACAAACTGAAACAGAGTTCAGGCATATTCGGCCTGTAGCCAGATCAAGCATGTCTGGGCTGGCCGGCTCCTGACAGGTCCCCCTTTTTTATTTTTTTAAGTAATATCCTCCCGGGAACTCCGCCTGTCTTAGGTTGTCAGGACACACACTCAGTCCTTACCCGTCATCGGTCAATGGCCTTCTAATGTCACCATGGCCTGTCTTAGGTTGGTAAAGAGTGCTCCTGATCTTACCCGTCATTGGCTGTCAAGTTCAGCTCACGGAGGCAGAGGGTCTTATCACATACTCGTCGTGTGTGCCACTCTGTTCAAGATCGCTCATCTCCAAGCGACAGTAATGAACTTGCAGGGGCCTTGCTTGAATGGTCTCAGTCTGTTAAGAGGCTATAAATCTTTACAGGAACAGAAAACCCCATTTCTCTCCTGATCCGTCTGACAAATACCCACCAATCATCCAGACTCTATTGGCATGTCTTTCTCTGGGAACCCCTCCTTGTTCACCTCTTCCAACCTCATTGCACCCCAAATGGAATTGGTCAGTCACTCATTTTTGCTGCCCCCCATGCCCTATTCAGTTGAAGAAAACTATGCATGGGGTGTCCCCTGTGCGCCAGGCACTGTCTGGACATGGAAGGCAGAACAGTGAAGGGGGCCGACGAATGCTATGCGCTTGGCCTGCCTTCGTGAAGTTTCCAAACAATAGCAGCCTCTTTGCTCCCTTCTTCTCGGCGGACATACTGTGAATGCCTCAGGACCACCAGCTTTCCCTACTGCTTTTTTGTGCTCCCAAGAAAACCATAGTATGAACGTGGACTATTGATGTTCCTGCACGAAGTCCTCTCTGCCTGGTCACCCCACACTCTGCCCTGGACTCTCTGGAAGCACCTGCCTCCACCAGCTTACCTCTCAATGCCCCCAGGCTATTGCTGGTGATCCAAAGATCTGACTGATCAATGCCAATACCTGCTGTGAAGTATTTTTACTGCCTCTCTTTCCTGCATCCAGAGCCACAACTAAAGTATTTGATAAATGTCGGTGTGTCAGTCCGGGTACACTAGAGGAACAAATTTCATAGACACACATATAGATATAAGGAAAAGATTTATATATAAGAGGAACAAGACATTGAGCCCAGTCCAGTACAAAGTCATAAGTCCGATATTAACCTATATGCCCAAAATCAGTCTATAAAGTCTCCTTCTGACTCACGAAGTCACAGGTCAGTGGGTGCAGAATCCTGGCACTGGCAGGGCTCCTCGCTTCCAGGGCTCAGGGTCCATCAACAGCAGAAGCAACTCATCGCTGGCAGAGGTCTCGTCTGTGATTCATTGTCTCTGAGACTAACTCCCAACAACTGGGGAGATAGCTTCTCATCTTCACAAGGGAAATATAGTGAGATTTCCCAGAAGTCTCAGGAGAAAGCCATGCCCACACAGAGGCCTCATTGGCTACTCAATGGCTCTCTCCAGATTAACAGGCCAGACTCCACCCCTACATTTCAATCACAAAATTAACATAAGCACATGGCCGCCACAGTCTGGTAAAGGAAGAAAGAAAAATAAGAAGGAAGGAAAGGGAGGAGAGGAAGGATTCATTCCAGATGGATCACTTCATCTTTCTAAGCCTGTCTAGTCTGAGTTTTCCTTACTCCTGGGGGTTCATGGACAAACAGCATCAGCCTCACTTGAGACCTCGATAGAAATGCAGACCCTCAGACCAACCCTTGTCCACCACCACTGGGTGTCTTCCGACCCATAGCGACCCTAAATAGGATTTCCAAGATTATAAAGCTCTGTGGAAGGAGACAGCCTCCCCTTTCACCCTCGGAACAGCTAGTGGGTTTGATATGCCCACCTTGTGACTAATAGGCCAATGCCTACTTATCAACTTCACTGGGTCTCCTTTACCTCGTGAACTAGACCCTGCATATCAGCAAGACCCCTGGGTGATCCGAATGCACACTCACCTCTGAGAAGCAGGCAGGTTCTAAGCTGCGAGGAGGAGCATGCCAGCCCTGCTGACCTCCCAGGAGAGTGAGTTAGTGTCAAAAGGATGACTAATGAGAAGAGGCTCCGAATACTGGAACATCCTGGGCAAATGAGATGGGCTGCTATGATTATTCTTGTGATTAATAATAGTCTTTGCAGGAAAAAAAAAACCACTTTAGAGTTCTGTTTTAAAACCTCATTAAATTCTGTTCAAATGTGCTATTACAAGTTATGTTCTAGTCCACTTAGTTCTGTAAACCCCATGCCTTTTAAACAGCCCAGAGTCTGGGCTACAGGACAGGAACAGAGGCCTGCTTATGATGGTTGCCATGGGTTTGATTGAATGCAAATTTAATTCCCACAACTCCCTGCCAACTGATTGATCCCGGAGAAGAGAGAAGGAGGAGATGTTGGGAACCTAGTTCCTCAGAGAAAGGAAAAACTAAGTAGAGGCAGAGGGTGGAAAAAGACAACCATGGGGTTTCACGCTGGTTTGTGGGGTTGTACTGCATGCCTATAATCTTCTGCCTTTCAGCTTGTGCCAAACCATGTGGAAGGAAAAGAAGGGCACTGCAGAGAAGGGAGCGGACTCTTGTGGGGAATTACCTCAGCCACAGGCTGGGGCAGAGGGCGCTGCCGAGAGAATCCTTCAGCCGGAGCAAACCACAGCTACAGCTGCAAGGAATGGCAAGGGCTTTTGAAGCAGCCCTGGCCTGCAGCCCCAGTCTATCTGAACAGCTTTGGACCCCCAGATAAAGGCTGAGAATGAGTTGGAGAGCTGCATCTTCGATGTGGGCCATAGGACAAGAGAAAGAGAGACCTAAGGTCAAATTGGGTTCAGGGCTGGTGGAGAAAGTACAGGGTCTCTACCTAGTTCTCTAGAGGGGCTAAGCCACCTAGGGTTCGGCTCCTTCCATGAAAGACGGCTAATGAAAACCCCCAAGCTGGGAAAAGTTGTTCCTATGGGGTTTTGAGCTGACAGTTAAGCCTCTAATGTCAGAATGTAGATCTTTCCCTGGGTGATGTCTTCCCTGGGTGTGTTAGTCCGGGTAGACTAGAGAAACAAATTCTTAAGGATATGCATATAAAGGAGAGGTTTATATACAAGAGCAATTGAACATTGAGAAAACATCCCAGCCCAGTCCAGATCAAGTCCATAAGCCCAATATTAGCCATATGTCTGACATCAATCTATAAAGCCCTCTTCAGAGTCACAAAACGCATGCAACGATGATGAATGCAGGAAGCTCACAGGACAGTGGGTGCAAATTCAGTGGTGGTAGAAGCATTTCATGGCTGGCAGGGGTCTCTACATGACTTCTCTTCATCTGATTGGGCTCTGGTCAACTCAATATGGGCTGCCTCGCTTAACCTCACCAGGGTGTCCATTGGTCGCCTTGCCTTAGACTACTGTGCCATCACAAATTCTCAACAAGCCCAGCCCTCTCATGCTAGGTCATGAACTTCAAGCCAGTCAACCTGCTCCAGTCTTCTATGTTTCCTGTGAACCAAGCCCACAGGTGTCAGTGGCCAACCTCAGCCCGTCTCTTTATTGCTGCATTTCTCTCACTTCCACTCAAAAAGTATATTCAGGTGATCACAGACTCTCTTTAACATTCAGCCCCAGAAAGGAATTTTCTTCAAGGTTCCATATTTTGCAGCTTCTGAAAATAACCACTAGTTCAAGATTTTTTTTAAAAAATCAGAATTACTTTCTCTTCCATCTGTCAATCTGGGTCTTAGGCAGATCTCTTGGAATGCAAATATACTGAGCACTCCGAAATTCTGGGTGGGGTTTATCTTTTCAGAACCTACTCTGATAGCCTGTCTTAAACCCATCTAGAGATCAAATTAATGGCTTGAGGCAAGTGGGTTTACAGCTCTCTATTTTCATATTTCCCAATAAGTATTTCTATACATCCTTATACCTCTAATAAGCATAAAAAATCAATATATATAACATATAATCAGATATTAAAATCAATTCTTAAAACAGTCAAATTCAATCCTTATTTAGCTTATCTAAATCCTTATCTAAACTATTCTGTTTATACAAAAATATGGGATCAGGTATCTGAAGGCATCAAACTAGATTGACAGGCTAGACTCCACCCCTACACTCTTAATCCTCAAATTGACACCAGATTAGGTGACTCCCACATTGGGTTAAGACCTTCAGCTGCTAGTCAAAGGTTGGAGCTTCAAGTCCTCCCTAGGTGCCTTGGCAGAAAAGCCTTGGTGGTCTGTTTCTGAAAATTCAGTCCTTAAAACCCCACCGCAGCACAGTTCTGACTGGCAGGGGCGGGGGGCGAGGGATGTAACAGGGAAGTGGCTGGCAACCCAACAGCAACTGTTTCTCTTCCCACTTTCAAGCATCCCAGTTTTAGCCCTCCAGTCTGACTCTGGGCTGCCTCCTGACAGCATGACTTCTCAACCTTTCAAAGTTTGTCCTAACTAGATCTTACCTCATGTTCAGTCAATCATCAGACATCCACTGCCTTTTCAGTGGGCCAGGTCGTGTGCTGAGTTCTTGAGAAATACATGAATTCGACACAGGGTCAGCCCTTAAAGACAGTGAGACACAGTCATTACTGCATCAGTGGCTACCACGCATAGCAACCTTACAAAGAATAGAATTATTGCCATGGCTTTCTGAGGCTATCCATCTTTACAGGAGCAGAAAGTCTCATCATTCTTCCTCGAAGCAACTGGTAGGTTAGAACTGCTGGTCTTGTGTTTAGCACTCAAGTCTGTCATCCACTCCCCCTCCAGGGTTCTTTACCAGAGGATTAGGCCCTTTACAATGGGAATTAAAAGAGTGAAGAGGAGGTGGGAAATGCAGCCAGGAGGGGGCAGTCAGGGAAGAAGGACCTGTCAGCCAGATCCAGTCAAGACAAGATGGAAAAAGCAAAGTCAATGGGCAAACCAGTGTCTGAGAGACAAATCATCTCCTTAGTCATCAAAGAGTCATCAAATTAAAATGATCAGCTAGCATTTTACACCCAGTTTATGGCTGGGGGGGGGGGAGGGTAGGTAAAAGTGGAATAATACCAAATGTTGGCAAGGACCTGGGGAAACATGAACCTTTGTGCCCTGCTGAGGCGCAACCAGGCAGGACTCAGGAGCATCAAAACCAGTTGGCCTTATGACCCAGCAATTCTCTTTGGGTGTTCACCACCAAGAACTCATGCCCTGCTCCCCTCAGTACAGGATGCTCCTTCAGGCACGGCCTGTGGTGCAGAGGAGAGGAGAACCATTGGGCGTGCGTAAGAGAGAGGTAGTGCAGGCCAACAGCACTTAGGCAGGTAGAGGCAGTGAACTAGACCTTCGTTGGACATACAATGATATGGATCAGTCTTAAAACTGTGTGCTTAATGGGGGAAAATAAAAAGCAGAAGGTGTTCTAACAGCAAATACCATTTCAGTAAATTAAAAACACACCTAAAGGACACAGCACTATACATTTTTCACACACCAAAAAAAGGTGCATTTCCAAGGTCATACACCCAACTCAGTACATTAGTACCTACAAGGAAGAGAGAAATGGGCGAAGGAATCGAGATTGAAGTAGGGGGAGTGGAGCCACATAAAATATGGCAGCCCAAGAGCCCAGCCTCATAGCAAAGGTGAAACAGCTGGTTTACCATAAGATGAGTAATTAGCAGAACTACCAACTGAGATTAAAAGGAAGGAAAAAGCTGGAAGGTTTTGGAGTCCAGGCAGAGAAAACCATAGGCATAAAGACTGAAATGTGATCGAGAGTCCTAGAGAAGCAAGCAGTTCAGCTTGAGCTGGGCCCCGAGGCCGAGGGAAAAAAATGGAAAGGGAGGTAATCTCAAAAGACACCGGGTCCCGACCAAGAAAGGCTTATGGATTGTGATGAGGAATTTCAACTTTGTCTTCCTTCCACTGACCATCTGTGGGGGGTTTCAAGTGAGGAGGGACTTGCTCTGATTTGGATCTTAAACATCTTCATGAATTTGTGGATTATCAGAAACACAAGTGACAGTGGGGAGCATGCAGTCTGCCTTCCCTCCCTGTCACTCACCGATTAGCAGGATGGTCACCCAGCACTTGGTTGTCTATGTACCCAATCTCCGCCATTCTCTCCCCACTCCTCTCAAAAAGGCCAGGCAGACAGTACTGATTGACATTAGATAGATGAGCTCTTGGAGAACAGGTCCTGGGTCTGTCCGAGATGAACTCTTCACAGGCGTTGAAAACCTCCTTTTTCTCCCACAGTGCGTCTGGTGGCTTCAAGTTTCTGAACTGTGATGAGTTTGGACACCCTGAGTCATGTTGCCTTGAGGAGTTTGATGTGGAGGACAAATTAGTGTGCAGATGGTGAGCTGAGCTGAACTGATCTACTGAATTGAATGGGTCTATGCTGCATTACATTGCCCAGACCTGCAAGTACCGGAAGTAATGATTCCATCAACAGAGAAGAGACTAAGGCAGATTGTCAAAAGGAGGATTCATTGACCATCCATGTCCTTAGAACTAACCACAGCCTTTGGAGGATCTTGTAGCAGCCAAGTCTTCCAGGACTTCATCCTGAAACCATTCTGACAACATTTTCCTGACTCAGAAGCTGCTGTCACTGTTGTCCTTGTTATGAGCCCTCACGTCGATTCTCAGTCATGGCAGCCTTATGTACAACACATAGGAACCCTGTGTACAACAGAATGAAACACCGCCTGGCGCTGGCCATTCTCACAATTGTTCCTGTGTTGAAGCCCAGGGAGCAGCCACTGTGTCAATGTGCCTCATCAAGAGACCTCCTCTTTTTCACTGCCCCTCTACCAAGCACAGTGCTCTTCTCCAAGGACTGGTCTCTGCTGACAACATGCCCAAAGCACCCCAGTCAAGATCTCACCATCTTTACCTCCAAGGGGCATTCTGGCTGTAGTTCTTCCACCACAAACTCGTGTGTTCTTTTGGCAGTCTGTGGTGCTTTCGCCATTCTTTGCCAGCACCATAATTCACGTGTACTGATTCCTCTTCCTTATTCAACGTCTCACACGCATATGATGCAATGGAGAATACCACAGCTTGGGTCGGGCATACCTTAGTCTTCAAAGTAGCCTCTGTGCTTTTCAACACTCTAAAGAGGTCTTGGGTGGATGATTTGCCCGATCCTTTATAGTGTTTGAACTTGTGCCCGCTGTTCCATGAGCATTGGCTAGGGATCCAAGCAAGATGAAGTCCTTGACAAGATGAAGTCCGTTTTTTCCATTTACCATGAGGCTTGCTACTGATCCAGTTGTGAGGCTTTTAATTTTCTTGACAATGAGTTGTAATCCATACTGAAGGCTACAGTCCTTGATCGTCATCAGCAAGTGCTTCAAATCATCTGCATATCAAAGCTTGTTAATAAGCCTTCCTCCAGGTCTGAGGCTGTATTCTTCATAAAGTCCAGAATGAATAGCCATCTCTTAAAAAAAAAAACATAGCTGTTAAACCATTCAACTTATGAGAATTCCATGTGCTCCAGAATACAACTCCTGCATGGTGTCCTCTTTGTGCAATCTTTCTGGATGCAGAGTCCCAGGCCTTGCTGTTACTGTGCCAGTCGATAGCTTTCAGCTCCAGCTCTCAGGCTAGCAGTAGGTTACCAACCACATGCACCATCCAAACACCTAGCAGGTCCTTGGGGATTCCCAAGTTCAGGACCATGATCCAGCCACTTCCCAGCTCCTCTGTCTCCTCAGTCTGTCAAATAAATGATGACAACCTACTTTCGGCACAGACTCCTCTCCCACTTAGCTCTCCAGATGAGCTCGTATATTAATAGATTCCTGCTTGCAGCACTGGGCAAAGAGGAGATTGTGCTATAGGGAGTCTGCTCAGCCTTCTTATCCATCCCCAGAGCAGCACATTAAGGCTTCCGGCAGCAGCCCTTGAACATTTGGGTGTCACTGGGGAGCAGCTGGAGTAGATTGGCCATGATGTCAGATTCTAGACCACCTAATAGCTGTACCTTGTAACCAACCAACCAATCCAAGATAATATCCTGTTCCCTTCTCAACTGAGCCCTTCACACAAGTCTAGTCCTGCCTGGCATTGGGGGACTGCACCTCATCTCAGTCTTCTCCTGCCTTGATCCACATCCGCCTGAAAGCCAGAACAGAGCTGTGGTGGTCATGTGCTTAAGTTAATTTCATGATTGACATGTAAGGGTGGAATCTAGCCTGTTAATCTGAAGATAGCCAATGAGGCCTCCGTTTGGGCATGGCTTTCTCCTGAGACTTCTTGGAATTCTCATGATATTTCCCTTATGGAGATGAGAAGCTATCTCCCCAGTTGTTGGGTGTCAGTCTCAGAGACGATGAATTACAGACAAGGTGGCAGCATCCGAGGAGCTGAAGGAGCCGGAGGAGAAGCCACATGGCCTTACCCTGATGTACCAGACCTCCGAAGCTGGCAAAGCCATGTGGAGATCCCTGCCAGCACTGAGTTGCCTGTACCACCACTGGATACTGCTGATGAACCCTGAGCCCTGGAAGCGAAGAGCCACAGGGAGGTCCCTGCCAGCGCCAGGATTCTGCACCCACTGGCCTGTGACTTTGTGAGTCGGAAGGAGACGTTATAGACTGGTATCGTATATATGGACTAATATTGGACTTATGACTTTGAACTGGACTGGGTTGAGATGCTTTCTTAATGTTCCATTTCTCTTGTATATAAACCATACCCTTATATCCATATGCATGTCTATGAATTTGTTTCTCTAGTTTACCGGGACTAACACAAGGGCTGAGAACAGCGTTCTCAAAGATCCAGTCCCTGGATATGATCAGAGGCACACTCTCTAATCACAGCATTTCACCCACTCCAGCTTTTGCAAGGGCCCCCAGTAAACTCTCTGGACTGCGTGAACCCTGATAGAGATCATGACTTGGTGGAAGGCACGCACACCTTGATCACCCACCATAGAATAAGGGGCTTAGAGCTGGAAGCAATGAGCCTTGTGTGGGAGAGAAACAACTGCTTTAATAATCGGGTCCTGACACTCACACCTGTCTGGCCAGGTGAAGGAGCTCATTTCCCTAACCGCTGGAAACCCCTCCCTCCTCTCCTCACTCCACTCCGAGGCATCCATCTGCTGTGTGGCAGGCCCTCATGGGCATCACAGCCTCTCACCTTCACAAGAGCATGTAGAGGTAGCCTAGCTTTTAAAACAGAGACTAGACTTGTTCTACAGATTAAGAAAAAGAGGCTTCAAAGGGTGACATGCCATGTCCAGGACATGGTAGGAATTAGAAGGCCAAGGTGCTGCATCACTCTGCAATACTACCTGATGTCCCTCTTCCCATGTACCCAGCCTAAACCCAGTCAGCTGCATGAGTGCATGGGGATCTCCACTTCCTTGCCTCAGAGAACCCCAGGGGCTGTGCGGAAGCTCCAGAGGACGCTCTGTAATAAGAAAGGAAACTCAGGACTGGAGTTGCAGGCCAAGCATATACACGTGCACACATGCAGATACGCACACACATGCACACGTGCACGCACACAGGTTCGTGAGCACACTCACACACAGACAAGCACTTCACACACCTCCTTCAGTCAGAGCAGGGCCATCCTCCATTGCTTCTCTGTGTGAGATGTGCTGGAATAGAAGATTCTGCTGCTAAAGGTTCTTCCATTGAAATTGCCAATCATTGCCTCCTGAGTTCCTCTAAATGAAGGGTCCCTGGTCCCCTTATGTCCTCTGGGCCAGGTAGGGTGACCTGCTCACCTCTCACCTGTCCTGTGTCTCTCATTTCAGTCCCTTGATGCCAGAGCCAGACTTCCTACTGACTTGAGAGTTTGACGGGAGCAGGATGGAGAAACACCAACAAGATTTAGGGAACTCTGGGAGCAAAGCCAAGGAGCCCTGGTGACTTAGTGGGTTATGAACTGTACTGTGAACAAGGGCAGCAGTTCAAACCAGCTGCTTTGAGAGATAAAGAAGAGGCCGTTTCCTTCTTAAAGATGTATAGCCTCTTGACACAATGGATGGATGGATGGATGGATGGTGATAAAAGTTGTAAGAGCCCCCAATATATGATTTTTTAAATAGTCCTACAAAAATTCCAGAAATCCCCTTAAAACAAAAATCATCAAAAAATTTTATCCTCAAAGTGACAACTTTTCTTTCTAATACTTTAAAATGGTCTCTTGTAACCAATATGCCAAATGCATCCTTTGGTGTCTTGTAACTGTTTTCATGAGCATTGATTGTGCATCCAAGTAAAATGAAACCTTTGATTTAATTTTTTTAAGATGTATAGCCTCAGAAGCCCACAGGGGCAACTCTGTGCTGTGCATGGGGCCACTAGGAGTCAGAAATGACTCTGTGCCTAAGGCTAGGAGAGCGGCATGGGTGGAATGATCCAGAAAGAGGCAGCAAGCAAGGAGAAACAAAACCCAAACCCAAACTGCTACTGACTCTATCTTGACTCACAGGGACCCCAAAGGACTGCCTCTTAGGCGTTCCAAGACTTTTTGAATCTTTATGGGAGCAGAAAGAGAGACATAATCCTGCCAAAACGAATGCCCTAATCCCACCCCGGAGAGCAAGCAGACAAATCTTCCAAAGGAAAGAACATTTTGCTAAACAGCTGGTGTAGCCCAAGGTCCTTGGGTTGATTCCCAGTCATAGTGACCATCTATGGCAAGGGACAGCTGTTCCCTGAGAGTCCCAAATACTGTGATTCTTCCTGGGAGCAGACTGCTTCACCTTTCTGCCTCCGACAACTGATGGGTTCAACTCAGTGGCCCTCCAGCTAGCAGCCCAACCCGCTAAGGCACCAGGATTCCTAATAGCCCATCTAACCTCCTCAAAAGAGTCAGCACCATGAGAGATTAAACTAGACCCAAATTAAAAGACTGGGGATCATTCCAGAATGGAGGGTGAAGAGACTTAAAGCTGAATGAAATGCATGATGCTTGATGGGATTTGGATTTTTTTTAATTTTTTAGAAAATTGGGGAAGAGTGAATATTTGAAGACATGCTAGACAGCAGAGTTCTGCGTAAGCAGTGATTAAGTTCTCAGTTGCTAACTGGAAAATCAATGGTTTAAACCCACCAGTGGTCCTGAGGGAGAAAGATGAGGCTGTTTGTTTCCATAAACACTTACAGCCTTGGGAAGCCTGTAGGGCAGATGCTCTCCTTTCCAGGAAGTCACTCTACAGGGAGTGAGAAGCGGTGGCTCAGCAACACACAACATTAGATGACACCATTGTAAACCTCATTAAAACTTCTGTGATGACTGTGTGGCGACAATGTAGAAGAATGTCCTCTGTAAGAGCTGAAGTATGAAGTGTGGTGTTCACTCGCAAATGGTTCAGGAAAGGAGGAGAAAGAGGGAAGTATGTCCAAGAACAGTCAACCCAGATAAATATGTGCACTGTATGGCTGTGTTCATTGTGGGATGCTTACAACTTTCCTGTTCTTCCAAGTTCTTCAAAATAAGGCAGTTGGCTCTATTGAGACTGCAAGAGAAGACAGCCCAAAGCAGAGTGGGAAGGACAGCTATGGAATTGGTCAAGGAAACAAGGAGGGAGAAAAGGGGTGGGAGAAGGACATGAGTCTCTAAGGCAGTGCTCACCAGGTGCAGAAGAATCCAGGAGGTAACTGAGACCTGGTCCCTGGAGCTGTGAGCAAAAGAGAGAACAGAAGTGAGGTCTTAGGGCAGTTCCTGCAATAGAACAGTGGGCTTGGGGGTTGGGGGGATTGCAGGATGGGAGAAACTCAAATGAGATCCACAAAGATGAATCTGAGTGATGGAACACACAAGAGTCCTTGTGACTGGCAGCGGGGAGACCAGGAGTGAAGGCTCCAGAGATTGGCACCAACGCCCCCCTTACCCACACTTCATTGCTGGCATACCTGGTTAGGTAGAGCATGTGAAGCCTAGAGTGATGGGCTTTGGAAGATAATCCATCCAGGACCCACCTTTGCACTCACCCCCCTCTCCCACCCTCCATTCCTCCATTTGTAAAGAGGGATATGAACAGGGCCCACTGAGGGACTGGGTGGGAGCATGCAGTAAGCTAGCCTATAAGAAGTGCTCAGAGGGCTGAGCCCCGGTGGCATAGTGGTTGTGCGCAGGACTGCGGTCCACTGGGATGGAGGTTCGATTCCAGCTACACGGAGCAAAGGCTGGGCCTCCTACTCCCATCACCTGAGGGCAGTGATGCCAAAAAAAAAAAAAAAGAAGAAGTGCTCAGAAAGCATGTGATAAATATCTATGATAAAGAGTTCCGCCTCGGCGCAAGAAATATTAATCGAGCTTTTGATAGGTGCCAGCGCTGCTTTTACTGTTTATTTGATGACTTTTATCTCTTTTGTGTCCTCTATTTTGTTTCCATTCAACAGTTTTATTGGCCCATCATTCACATCTCGTACAGTTCCGTAGTTCCATCTGTGCCAGTGCTGTGGTATCTGCCATGATGCCTCCAGAGAGAAGCATTTTGAGAAATAAAATACAGTCTGTTAGATGTCAGAGGGGACAGTGGTAGCTTAGTTCAAGAATCCTCACCTTCCACACAGGAATCCTGGTTGGATTCCTAGTCAGCGTACCCCAACTCGAGTATTGTTATGATACCACAGAGCTTTCAGCAGGACTTCTAAGAAGCGCAGACTGGAAAAGAGGGACTGTCGATCAACATCCAATAAAACAGGCAACATAGAAAACCTATACAGCACCGAGGGCCTGTTGTCCATGGATCGCCAGCATGGCAGATAGCAACAATAATGCTAGCGATCTGTCAGCAGGATGGGGGAGTGGGGGTAGAAGTAGAGGAGAAGGTCTTCCCGATCCTGGACCTGGAGGAGGTCAGAGATGGATGAGGAGCATCTAGTGATGGAGGAAGATAGAGGAAAGAAGGAGGTCCAGGCAAGAAAGGGCAGGAACAGATCCTGGGTGGCTTTTTAAGACAGCTTCAGGGTCTGACGCTGTTCAGATGGGAGGTTGACCAGATGGGGGCACACAGGAAACATAATCTGAGACAGAGTCTCGTGGATCACTCTGGCTCCAATATTGAGTATAGACTGGAGGCCCTCAGGGCAGGAGAAGCTGAGCTTACCCATCCAGAGACAGGGTGATGGGGTCTTGGAACCCAACAGTCCCCGTAGAGGCTGAAGAACAGTGGGCAGCTCATATGGGTCAGGCTGTGCCCCACTCACAGCTACATGGACGCTCTAAGCTCCTGAGGGTGACTCACTTGGGGAAAGAAGGTCTTCGGAGTAAGGTGAACCTAGTCCCATCTCCATGATGGCTTCCTCAAAGATGGGAAATGCCTGTACTGGGACAGAGGGGCGGCGGTGGCTACAAGCCAAGGAAGGCCTCCCAGCCACCCAGTTCGTGTGGACTCAAAGAAACCTCTAAGACAGGGTAGAAGTGCCACTGGGTTTCTGAGATGATAACTGTTTATGGCGTAGACAGGCTCTCTCCAGAGGATTGGCTGGGGGTTTCCAACTGCGCATCTGTGAATCGCAGCCCAACTCGGGGAACTGCTATGCCACCAGGACTCCGCCAGGAGAGCCTAGGGCTACCAGAAGCAGAACCAAGAAGAAAGCTGCCTCGAGAGCCTTGCCAGCAGCCCGAATGCAAACTCTTCACCTCCCCAATACTCACAACCGGACCTGTGTGTTCCTAGAGGAAAAATTGGCGGGGGGGGGGGGGGGGGGCTGGCACAGGACCCCACGGGGTCTCCTCCCGTTCTGTATAGGATCGCTGGAACCATGGGATTGGAACCAACTCACAGGGACAACCACTTCCCGAACGACAAAGTCGTGTTCTGAAAAGCCATCTCATTTGGGGTCTTTTGTTACATCTGCCCACAGACACTAGCACAAATGACAAATCAACCTTGCTGCTCGTTATGAATTCTGGAGAGATGTGCATCTCGGTGCCAGACTTGTGCCCACAGGCTGGCCTGGCGGGAAGCAGTTGTTCCATGAGTGAGCATGTTCTTTTCTTCTGTAAAGCACCTGACGAGTCACGGCGCTGCGCTCAGAGCCTCAATATTACAGTCAAGCTAGACAGTGGTGTCCCTAGAGCCCGGGCGCCCCTCCCCACCACTCCCTGCCCAGATAGGACCGCAGAGGCCACAGGTTACAGAGAGGGAGCTCACGCCCCAGCAAAGATTGATGCCTTTTAAACAGACCCAGAGTGAGAAGGACAGAGAAAGTCAATATTTGTCCGAGCAAGCTAAACAGGCAGGCTCGCCCAGGAATGC
>PVJH01037512.1:0-17888 GCA_004026705.1 Nesogale talazaci | reverse complement strand
AGCACTAAAGATGGACATTATGACATGTAAAGGTATAAAGGGTTTGAAGCGGCAAGGACAAATTTTGGAAGGATAGGGGCTGAACAAAAATATCTACTTTATATCTTGGGGGGCCTGGGAAGTCAATTAATCTGGGAGAGTCCTAGGAAACCAGTATAATAGAAATAAAATAGCAATTTCTTCAACTTATTTCAAAAAGATTGGAAAGCCCAGGGTTGGGGTTTATGTGTGTGTATGTGTGTGTGTGTGTGTGTGTGTGTGTGTGTAGGTATGGGATATACGGAAGCTGGTAGCAATTGTACAATACACATACTGCTTTATGTGATTGAACTATATATTATCTGAAGAGCTCCCAATAAAATGATTAAAAATTTGTAAAAAGATTTGAAAGCAGCTAATGCAGGTTTCTGTTTTTCTAAAAACCACAAGAACAATTTCTGATTCAAGCTATATGAAAGACGATGCAGATTTCAAAGGCAGAATACAAAAAAAATACAGATTCCTATTGCAGCTGACCTTGATGAGTGAATTTTGATTAGATGTTTTTATATATTCCCTTCTCTCTCATTAGCTATACCAAAATGAAACAATAGGGCAATTTCAAAGGAAAACTCCAATATCAGAGAAAGCCTTTATCTTTATCTTGCCTTCGGTACCCAAACTAATGTTCCTCCAGCAGTGCAGCAGAGTAAAATTCAGTCTCTTAATATTATACAAGCTTCCAAAAAAACTTAAGTAAACGCTACTAACTAAAAATATTTTTGTTCAAATTAAAATGATGAAATATATGTCAAGAAAAGCGGGGGCAAAACATTCTTTCCAGAACTTAATCTGGAACCTCGCGTCTCTCCCTAAGAGTTTTAATTAACAATGAATATTAAAAAAACAACAACACACACACACACATACAAACCTATTGTCGAATAGCTATATTTTCAAAAAGAAAACCTCCGGATTTTAACATTCCACGTCGCTCTTCCCCCAAACTTCCAAAAATGAGACCCAAACATAAATCTATCTTCCCTGCAAATATTTTGTAACCCGAGTGCATTTTTAAGGTCTTACCGGGAGTGCAGAAGAATGCTGTGCGGCTAGCCGATGTCTCTGCTAGCAGCTAGGTTTATCATGAAACGCAAGGGGCGTCTGGCTCGCTCATTTCTATTATTTATTATTATCTTTTTAGACGAAGCAGCGTGCATCTACAGTGGACAGATAACCTGGAAAAAGCGCCGCCCGCAAAGTGAGCGCCTGAAGCAGGGGGACCGTCCCCAGCGCCCGCCCCTCCCAGGCGGTGACGCTCCACTTCCTGTTAGGCTGAAAGAGCCTTCCCGAGAAGCTTGGTTTTGTAGTTTCCAGCCCACCCTTCTTTTGCCTATTTCTTCCCCGAGGTAACAACTTTTAATTGATCGCGTGGTGAACACGTGACCTTGCCCAGCCAGTTCCCCTTAGACGCCAGGTGGACCTTCTGTCCAGTCCTGGGGGGGCCCGCGGGGCGCACGTCCGCAGCACGCCAGCTCTCGCCCGCCCACTTCCCCCTCCCCTCCCCTCCCCTCCGTAGTGAGCTTCTGCTAAAAATTATTATAGCCGCGGCTGCAGCTCCGGGGATGACCTGGAAGCGAAAAAGGACGTGTTGGAACTCGAGTTTCTGATTGGGATTGCCGGAGGAACGAGGCACTCACCAAATCAAAACGGCCTTACAGAAGGGTTTTCAATGCTCATCTTTTCAACGCCTTCAGTAATTTTTCTCTCAAGA
This sequence comes from Nesogale talazaci, assembly GCA_004026705.1. Classification (NCBI taxonomy): domain Eukaryota; kingdom Metazoa; phylum Chordata; class Mammalia; order Afrosoricida; family Tenrecidae; genus Nesogale; species Nesogale talazaci. Next base: position 16,135 of record PVJH01037512.1, on the reverse strand, counting down.
AATAGTTACTGCCTGCTGAATCGCGGCCCAAGGCCCCGATGCTGTTTCCCCGAGCGAAGCCGAGCGATTATGATTTGGCGCCCAAATCGTTCCTTGCACTTCCTGCGGATTGGCACAGCAAGGGGGGAACGTGTCGCCTCCTGGGTTGTTGAGCCATGCCACCTACTGCCACAGGATTTAATGCCAACTGGGGGGAAATGGCAAAGGACACGCGTTGGACGCCAGTGCATCCGGGAACACTGGTGGTCAGGGGGGGCGTGAGTGTCTCACCACTAAGCCAGTTCAGAGTACAGGGCCGTCACCTCGAATTTCCTCCGAGGCCAGGGGCTGGGATTCCATTTTCGCTCACCTTCTCAGAAACCCGAGTTAACTTCCTAAGATCTCCCTACTCAACCCGCCCGCCCGCAGTCCAGACCTCCTGTGGCCGCCCCCTGCCCCGCTCGGCCGTGGCCCCGCCCCCGGGCCTCGGCCCCGCCCCCGTCCCGCGGCCCCGCCTCCCACCTTTCCCGTCCCAGGGCGCGTTGCGCGGTCCGGGCCGGAAGTCAGCTAGTTCCTGGGTGTGTGTCTGTGTCTGGAAGCGGCGCGCGGCCGGGACTAGCTCTGGGAATTCCCATCCGAGCCGTGACTGTCACTGTCACCACCACACGGAGCCACTTCTAGAGGGGAGTAGACCCGGCCCTTCGCCGGGCAGAGACGATGTTACCCCTGTCCATCAAGGATGACGAATACAAACCATCCAAGTTCAATCTGTTCGGCAAGATCTCGGGCTGGTTTAGGTGCGGGGAGCGGTATTTGCGGGAAGGGGGGGTATTTGCAGCGGGGGAGAAGGCCCAGACTGAAGGGTGGCGCGAGGCTGGGGAGGGAGCATCAAGGACCCCTCCCCACCCTTCCCCTGCGAGGGGAAGGGAGCTTATGGATTGGGGATCTGGAAAAGGGGCTTCTCTTTGACAATCCCGATCTTCTCCACTTATGTCGTGCCCAGGTCTATCCTGTCGGACAAGACGTCTCGGAACCTGTTTTTCTTCCTGTGCCTGAATCTCTCTTTCGCTTTTGTGGAACTGCTCTACGGCATCTGGAGCAACTGGTAACCCAAAGGGAAAGTGTTTGGGGCGGAAGCGGGAGTGGGGGAACGAAGCACGGTTTGCTTAGTGCCACGTAGCACCTCCTCTGGAGCCTAGGAAGATCTTACCTGGGGTAACACCTCTGCTGCTGACTCGTTACCCCCACAGCAGTCTGGCAGGGCTACATCCCTTAAGATCCGGCCCGTTAAGTTACAATAGCCCCCTTGTCAGATCAGAGTGACAGCTGTGCCTGCCCATTTGTCAGCTACAGCCTCATCTCTGACTTTGCAGGTCTTCGCTTTGCCCACTTGAAATTGGGAAAAAGTTGCCCAGGCCCCTCCTTTTGTAAACGTGAGGGAGTGGCATCTGGACTTGACCTTTGAGGTTCTTCAAGGGAATAGCTGAAGGTTTTTTTCTTTCGTTCTTTTGATCTTAATATGCTATTAGGCCTTCAAATGGGGAAGATGTTTCTGAAAGGATGTCTAGGAAGTATGTGACTCACTACTCTTCAGTGTAGAGAAACTGCCCCATGAACTTACCCTGTTCAACATTCCATGAGGTGTGCTAGCAGCCTAGATCGTTTGAGTTGATAGTGCTTGGTGTCAGCTTTGGATCTCTTTTGAAAGTGCTCTGGGAAGAGTTGATTCAAAAGAAGTGTATCTTTATGAAAATGAAGCACTATTATGTAAGTATCTGCTGTTGGATGACTTCAGGTGTAGGAGATTGTTCAGCTAGCATATTCACACAGCTTTGTCTTGGTGTACTGGTTTGTTTGTCTTTAGATCTTACTGGTTTAAGGATCTGATGAAAACCTCAGGGACTCCTCAAATAGATTTCAGATCTCCACTCTGTTTCGTTTGTTTTCTATTGATTAGATAGACCCGGTCGCTGTCCTTTAGGGTATGTTTTTCAGAAAGACTTGCCAGCTCTAATGAGATTGAACAGTAATTAGAAAATAGCAAGAGTTTTTGTTAATGTATATTGTCATGTGAAACTCAGTCTTATTCAGTTGTGCCTTCAAGGAATTCAATTGTATAAAAACTCAACAGTCAACACATCATGAAGGCTGTTGGTCTACTTTTGTATGGATGTAAAAGACACTTCAAAACCGTAAAATCTCCCTATGAGATCTTTATCCAGGGGAGCTTCCAAAAGTTTGTGGAGTGATGGAATTAAACGATAATGGAATTTTCCCAGGAATGTTTGGAAACCCCTCTTATATGACATAAATATTTTGAGTCCTTGGGAGATCAGATGTATATATCTGAAAGATACTCCGTTCTAGGTTATTTTTTAATAATGTCAGGGTAATACCCTTCCATGTATTTTACATGTTAAAAACAGTGCCTGTACTATATTTTCTAATTGGTATTTGAGTAATCACTGGTTCTAAATAGATTTTTCACCTCCTAAATTATGCCATCATTTCAGACATTAGAAGGCACCCGGGCCGCACTGTCAGAGAAGTGTTGGATTGGCAACCCCCAGGTATTTGAATAATCACTGGTTCTAAATAGATTTTTCACCTCCTAAATTATGCCATCATTTCAGACATTAGAAGGCGCCCGGGCCGCACTGTCAGAGAAGTGTTGGATTGGCAACCCCCAGGACAGCTCTTTCACTCAGCAGCTCCTTTGGAGAAAGATGTCTGCTCTCATACAGATTGACAGTCCCAGAAATCATGTGTAGGGTCACTCTAAAATGGAATCGACTCGATTATGGTGGTGGGAAGGGGAAAGAGGGACTACTGATCTTGGCTTGTATTTGTATGTTTTGCTACAATTACTTTATATTGCAATACCTGGTTCATTGTGGCCTTCCACTGTGTAAGCAAACAAGTCTGTGAAATGTATTCAAGGGATTTATGTGTCAAATACCAAATGACCTTTTCCATGGAATGTTAGGTGTATTTCTCCTGGTTCATTGGGTAGTATTTAGAGTTTTATTAAACAGTCGGGCCTTCCAAGATGAGAAAATTGGTTCTTATTTGCCTCGGACAACAGTCATGTACTCCACTGGTAGCTTGGCAGATTTAGCAATAACCTGGACAAGTTTCTTAAGTAAACTTCTCTCCAAACCAGTTCTTTACAGTCATTTCTGTGTTAATTTGTATTGTGTAGAAATTAAGTTTCAAGATATGATAAACAAGAAATGTCCATTTTTTTTCCCACTATGGGATTAAAAATGGATTAAACACCTTTTTTCACAGGTAAATGCTTATAGAAATGGCTGAGTTAGTTGTAGCAGATGAAAGTTCTTGGCCATAATTTTAAAGAAAGAAAATTGTAGCTTAATTCTATACTTGAGAGAAAAAAAATGCACTATCCAGGACAAATAGACAAGTTATTTATGTATTTGCTCCCTGTGAGATGGCTGCTTCCTTTTACCTTTCCACTGGAATGTAAGCTCCGTTGAAGTCTCTATCTTAGCACCCAAGTACATAGTAGAAATCCAAACACATGTCATTAAGTCTCATTCAACTCATAACTCTGCCTGTTGGGCAGAGCAGAACTGCCTCAGAGTTGTTTCCAAGACTAGTCTTTACACAAGCAGACAGCAACCCCATTCTTTAGACGAGTGGCAGGTGGGTTTGGACTGCTGACCTTTCACTTAGTAGCCCAGGCCTTGACCTTTATACTATGAGGCCTTCTACAGAGCCTTTAGTAGGTGCTTCATGCATATTTTGTTGAATAAAAGATTGAGGAAGTAATGTCTGCATTAAACTCTTCTTATATTAAACATGAACTACCTATAGGACACTTGCTTGCAGAAAGCAAGGAGGACGTGAGGAACTGATTGGTGAAAATGAATAAAAGTCGCCTTACCTGAATTGAAACTCAATATAAAGAAATCTTGTATCTTGACACCCGGACCAGTCGGCCTCATCATGATAAACAGAGGAGAGATTGAAGTGCTTAAGCATGCCTTTATGTTTGGATTCACGATCAATGCTCATGGAAGCAGTTATAAAGAAATCAGACAACATAGTGCATTTAACAAATCTACACAGAACCTTTTTGAAAGTGCCATGAAGCAAGGATGCCACTTTCAAGGTGAACTGCTCTTGACCCAAGCCATGGGATTTCCAGTCTCTGTATATGCATGTGAAAGTTGAACAATGGGTCAGGAGTCTTTCAGAAGAATTATACATTTGTATTAATGGTATTGGCAAAGAATATTGAAAGTGCTGGGCCCTGGGCGAATAGTGATTGTCCAGGTGCCTACCAACTGTAAAGTTAGCAGTTCGAAACAACCAGCTACTCAGCAGGAGAAAGATGAAGTTCTCTACTCTTCTAAAGAGTGACAGTCTTGGAAAATTCCAATGGTAGTTCTTCACTGTTCCACAGGGTCACCCTTGGTTGGAATTGATTAGATGACAGTCAGCTTAGTTGTTTCTTGTTTGTTTGTTTGGGTTTGTTTGGGTAGAAAGCTAGAAGAACAAATAAATCTGTCTTGAAAGAAATACAATCAGAATGTTCTTGACAAGGGAGGGTAGAGAGAATTTGCTTCACGTATTTTGGACTTGTTATCAGGAGAGATTCATCCCAGGAAAAGGGCATTATGCCTGAGAAAGTAGAGTCAGAAGAGCGAGACCCTCAAGAGGATGGGTAATGGATTACACAGTGGGCTCCAACAGCTGAGTTGTGAGGAACGCAATACTAACGGTACTGGGCAGTGTTTTCTTGTACATAGGCCCCTGTGAGACAGGACCAGCTCTACAGAGCCTAGCAACAGCAGTGTGCTCACAGAATGACTATTCCAGTTGGGCTTATAGACCATGTAGCTACTCCTTTATTCCAGAAGTTGAACAAGAATATGTGGTATTTTCTTCTGGAGTGTTGAGATCATGCACATACTAATCACTGCCATTGAATCAATTCTAACACATAACATGGCCCTTCTAACCATATCCTTTCTAGCCAATTCCAAATTTATCTCTGGTCCCCAACCTTTCAACCACAAAGTTCATTGGCCTTAACCCCTGCCTCTGTCTGGAAAGCTAAACCACTGCTCTGCCTCACAGAATCATAGTCCTGGTACTGCTCATCTCTTCTGTCCCAGGGTCTCCATGACTCAACCTCTGATGTCACTCGTCTCAGCCTCTGCCACTTCAAACAGATCGGTAATAGCTTCCACTAGCAACTGGGGTTTCCTTGTTTCTGAGATGGGCTTTAAGCATTGAGAGTGGCTTTCATGGAGGTGTGGTTTTTGTCTTTAAGCCTACCCGACCCCCAAGGAAGCAAGGGTAATGACTTGTTTCACACCCTCTTCTCAAGTAGGTTCACACCCTACTACTCTACTTAATCCAACCTATTAACATAGCAGAGAATTCCCTCCAAAATGGGAGGGAATTACTGACACAGACAAAGACTAAAAGAGATGATAGCCAGAAGACCCATATTAATTAACTGCACTCCATATATATATCGATATGTTGTTTGTAATATGAGTCCCCAGGAGTGGGTTTAGTTCTAGATTTGAAGGGTAAGGGAGGACCACAGCCTAAGGCCTCCATTCTCTATCAGAACAGTAGGTCTCTGTCTTTTTTTAAATTAAAATTTCTACATCATTCACCCATCCTTTGCAAGATCATCTGTGATCTGATTAGGCTAGTTGGTAGTGTAGCTGGGCACCATCTACTTGTTCTTTGCTCTGAGTAGTGTGGAGCCTGTGGTTTGCCTGGTCCATGTGTCCCTTGGACTGTTTGTTTCCTGGCTTATTAGATTTTTTCTTTACACCAGACCAAGAAGTAAGCTTTTAAAACCTTCATGACGCACTACCATGACTCACTACCATATAGAACAATATGCTATGCCAATTAAACTAGATGACCCCTGTGGTCCTAAGACCCCAAGCTCAGTGACTCATTCCCTTGAGGTGTTTTGTTATGGTTAGTAAGTTATAGTTTGTTCCCTGTATGCTCCACCATATCCTTGAAATGTTTGCAGTGTATACAAATTATACTGTTGAAATAATGCTCCCAAAACCTGTATTTGTCTGTGGATATTGTACCATGTACCCCCTCACATCTCTTCAGCATGCATGTCTGTCTGCTATTGCAGGATTATGTACATAAGAGTATTTACCTTAATCATCTGTAACTGTTGTGTTTGCAGATTGAATAAATATGGTCAGAGGATACAACCAGGACATTCACCTTTCCTGACTTTCAACCAGGCAGTATTGCCTTGTCCTGTTTTCAAAATGAAATGTTCTGTAACTCCCAATCTTCTCAAAGCTAGTCCGTTTCTTATCCGCACAGTTGAATGCTTTTGCATAGTCAATTAAACATAAGTAAATATCCTTTTGATATTCTCTGCCAAGATTCATCTGACATCAACAGTGATAGTGATACTCCTTCCACACACCCGCTTCTGAATTCGACTTCAACTTTGGGCAGCTCACGGTCCCTGTACTGCTGCACCTGTTGTTGGTTGATCTTCAGCAAAACGTTACCTGCATGTGATTTTACTGAGATTGTTCTGTAATTTGAGCATTCTGTTGTCACCTTTCTTTAGAATAGGTACAAATATGGCTTTCTTTCAGCCAGTTGGCTAAGTAGCTGTCTTAAGATTTCATGGCGTAGACCACTAAGTGCTCCCCGTGTTTCATCAGCTGGTTGAAACATTTAATAGATATTCCATCAATTTCTGGAATCTTGTTTTTGGTTAATGCTTTCTGTGTAACTTGACCTTCCTCCCTAAATATCCCTTGCTCATATGCTACCTGTTGAAAGGGTGGAATGTTTACCAAGTTTTATTAACATGGCGACTATATTCTTGTCATCTTTCAATGCTTTCTGCATCATTCAATATTTTTCCCATAAAATCTTTCAGGAGTGCAACTCAAGGCTTGGATTTTTTTCTGAAGTTCTTTTAGCTTAAATATACTGAGTGAGTTTTTCCTTTTGGTTTTCTAACTTTAGGTCTTTGCCCATTTCATTTTAATACTTGACTTTGTATTATTAAGCTTCCTGAGAAATTTTGTTGACGTTTTCTGTTCCTCTCTTTGACTCTGTCATTTTTTCCATTTGCCCTAGCTACTCTATGATGTAGAGCAAGTCTCAGAGTCTGTTCTGACATCCACGTTCATCTTTTCTTTCTTCCCCATCTTTCTAATGACCTTTTGTGTTCTTCATACATAAAGTCATCTTTATGTGTCTAATGCTTCAAATCTGTTCTTGATATGTTCTTGAAATTGGTGGGCTATACTCTAGTTCATATTTTTGGCTCTGATGGAGTGATTTCAATTTTCTTCACCTTCAACCTGAACTTAGATGTGAATGAATGAGGGTCATCCCATTGTCAGCTCTTGGCCTTATTTAACCTACTGATACTGCTTCATGATCTCTTCCTATAGATAATAGTCATTTTATTTCTGTGTGTTCCACCTGGACAAGATCATGTGTACTGTCACTGTTTGTGTTGGAAAAAGGTATTTGTGCTGAAGAAGCAATTGGTTTTGGAAAATTCTATTATGTGATCTCTAGCTTCAATTCTGTTTCCAACGCCATATTTTCCAACTCCTATTCCTTCCTCTTCATTTCCAAATTTGCATGCCAATCACCAATAATTATGAATACTTCTTGATTGCATGTTGTTCAACTTTTGACTGATATTGATAAAATGCTTCAGTCTTTGAATCAGTAGCTTTGGTGGTTGTGTAAATTTGAATAATACAGGTGTATTGATAGAATTTTCTTGTATATGAATAGATATTATCCTGTCACAGACAGTAATGTACTTGAAAATAGATCTTCAAGTGTCTGTTTTGACCATGACTTTGACGCCATTCCTCTTGATTTTGTCATTCTCTGCATGGTAAACCATTCAATTTTCTAAACTAAAATGGACAATATTAGTCCATTTCAGTTCACACCTAAAAAGTCCATCTTTTTGTATTCCATTTCATTTGGAACAAACATTTTATAGCTAACCTTTTTTTTTTCCTTTTTAAGGCAGTATTTGGTGCCCACTGAATGTGTCTAAAATGCATTTGTTAAACAAAATAGTATTTTACAAATATTTTTATATGCCAACATGTCAGGATTTATATTTATATAGAATCAATACCTTGCCTTCTAAAATGGACTCATCAAAGAGTCATACATCTAACGGAAGCTTCAAGAAACAACAGCATTAAAAATCATGCAAAGTGGGGCTGAGTGGCGTAGTGGTTGTGCGCGGGACTGCGGCCCACTGGGACAGAGGTTCAATTCCAGCAGTGGGGCCGGACCTCCTACTCCCACCACCGGAGAGCAGTGATGCCCCCCCAAAAACAAAACAAAACAAAATCATGCAAAGTGAGGAAGAAAAATTAAATATGCCAGTTACTATGGTTATTCAAATTGATTTTTTGATTTCATAAAGTTAATAATAAGGAAGGGGGGATGGATAAGAAATTATATTGTCAAATGTTTTAAAATGTTGATGTAAAAATCTTTTTCATCTTTTGGTTGAGATTTTGGTGACTAAGGTAATGAATACTTACACTTTTACACAAGTACTGTTTTCTTGTAGAAGTTTTATAGTTTTAACTTATATCTTTACATCTATGATCTACCTTGAATTAACTTTTTTATGTATGACGTGAGGTGTGGGTCAGTTCTATTGCACTACCTGTACTTTTGCTAACACCAGATTGTCTTGATTGATGCAGCTTGGAAGATTTTTTCAAGGTGGGAAATGTGAGATTTCCAACTTTACTGTTAGTTTTCAAGGTTGTTTTTCCAGTTTGGGATCCATTATATTTCCACAGGAAATTTTGGGTCTGTCTTCATTTCTCCAAAAGCAGTAGTTGAGATTTCAGTATTGCCCTGAATATGTAGATCAACTTGGGATGTAGTGCCATCTTAACAATAGACTCTGCCCTCACTTAATGGCATGGTCAAGTTCTACAGGCCAGGTAGTTAATATAAAAATCAGTGTTAAAAGAAATGAAGAATTGTGGGAAACTGAAAACTGGGAAGCATGTGTATGTGGAGACACCCTCTATATTCCTGCATTAAGGAGTCTGGGAGACCAAGGATCCTGTGAAGGAAACCTTACCCATCATGGGTTGGAGATGTGTCCCACTCATATTCTCCTAAGTAAAAGTTATTCCCCTTTGTGTGTGCCCCTCCACCTACCCAAATAAGGCCAACTTTAAGGTGCTTTTGGAAACACTTGGTCACTGGCTATATTTGAAGGTCAACTGCTTGAAGATAATTTGCCCGAAGGTTGTCAGCCATCTTAGGCAAACAGACCCTATTATTGTCCATCCCACCCCAAGTAGGACCCACTCCCTTCTGATAAGGATAATGGATTGTTCCCCTGGAAGAGAGCTTAAAATCATCTCAAGTCAAGCCAGCTCTGTGACAATCAAGATTAGAATGCCACCTTGATTCTAAAATCTGCTCATTTTGTTGTATGTACCTTCCTGTCACGTGTGTACCCCTAGTACATCCCCTTCCTATTGCGTGCATACCCCTAGCTCCTCCTCTTCCTGTTAGGTGTGTGTCTGTTGTACATTCCTGTTACATAGGTGCTTACTGTGGCCTGTGTGCTGAGATTCCATTACTTTCTCTCTCTGCTCGGATTAGGCTCCTGAGGTCATGACTGAGGAAGCGAGCCCTGGCATACTTCATCTTGTCTGCTGTCTCTTTAATTTACGCCTCAATTGCACAATTGACCCATAGATTGTGTGGATGCTGGTCCCACACACAGCCATATACAGCCATATACAATCACAAAATGAAGGATTCCTGCCAAGTTACATCATTACCTCTCTGCCAAATTACATCATTACTTCACTGCAAATTTCATTATCACGTGAATGTTAAACGACTATCAGTGCCAGCCCAAGTTGGCACATAACCTTAATCATCACAGCCAGTTATTCTCATTTTACACCTCAGCACTCATTGCTGCCAGTTAAGTGTTATTAAATGCTTAAAATAGCAGATAGTAGATTTTTGCTATTGTAAATATGAAATGTCAGATAACCAGGTAGTAAATGTGTAGGTGTGTTGTCTTTCTCCATGAACCTGAGATGTATTTGCCTGTATTTATGAATTCTGTTAAATATTTTTCAGTAATATGAGAGGGTTTAAAAAGTCAATGGGAAAATTCCATTATCTCTTCATTCTATTTTTCTATGAACTTGCTAAATCCCTTTCTTATTTTATAGGTTTCAGAGTATGTTTTACACTCTTTTACTAAGTTTACTCTTAAATAAGCCATGACTTTTAATGTCATGGTTAATGAAACTTATTTTAGTTATTAATTGGCCATTACTCCTGCATTAAAATACAAACGATTTTTGTATATCGATCTTGTAGTTTGCCCAAGTTACCTTGGACTACTATAACAAAGACTTCTAGGAGTGAGTCCCTTTAAAGGACAGAAATTTATTTTCCCACAGTCCAGGATACTAGAAATCTTGGTTCAGAACAGGTGTATTTGGCCTTATAAAGATGTTTGCCCTATGTGGGCATGGAGGGTGCAGAAAGGGTAATTCAGAATGTTAATGGAAAAATAGAATGGAAAGATCATGGTATTTTCCACGAACCTTTGAAGCGCCTTTCTATGTCTTCCTAAGTTGTGTGTGTATCTGGGTCTGGTTTGTTCTTTTTATACTTCAGAAGTGTTTGGGTATAAGATGTGCTCTTCTCTAGTGAGGAAGCTCTAACGACACTGTGGCTTAGGCTTCATGCTGATATCCACAAAGTGACTGGTTCTGCACCTTAGCAGAAAGATAAGGCTGTGTGCTCCAGTAAGGATTTATAGTCTTGGAAACTTTACATCGGGTCACTATGAATCAGAATTGGCTTGCCTGGAGTGAGTTTGAATCCTGGTGTTGTAGTGGTTCTATATTGGCCAGCTAACGCATTGGCCAACAGTTTTAAACCACCAGCAGTAAAGACTTAACTCTATAGTCTGAGGCTCACAGGGGTAGTTTTACCCTTTTTTAGGGGATGTGAGTTGAATTCACCCCACCTCCCAACCCCAGTTTCTAGCTACCTTTTCTCCCTGTCCCCAGTTCCTACCTAATTGTGCAAGCTAGAACATCTAGTTCAATGTTAAATTCAAATTGTGAGGGCAGCCATCTGTGGTTTGTACCTACGTGTACCAGGTGAGGTAGTGGTGGCTGTATATTTAGATATTTTTTATGAAATTGAGAAAGTTCCCTCTACTCCAGGTGTGTGCATTTATGAAGGAATGTTGAGTTTTGTGGAATATCTTGTGTATCTTTTGTGAGAGTTCATGTGATTTTTGTACTTCATTTCATTGACATTGTATATTAATTTTTATATATTAAGTGCACCTTGAATTCTTGGAACAAATTCTACCTGATTGTGGAGTATAGCCCTTTTTATATGAGTATTAGAATTTTATATGCTAATTTTAAAAATAGTTTTATTGACATATAATTGATGTACCATACAAATTAATAGCTTGAGTATATTGAAAGAGTTGTATGATCAATATGCTAATATACTAGTATTTGAGGACTTCAGAGTATACATTCTAGAGATAATTGATCTGTGGTTTTCTTTTTGTTTTTACGATCACTGTCATACTGGTCTTAGATATGAGTTGCAAAGTGTCTTCTTTTTTTTAAAGAATTTCTTGGTAATTGGTATTAATTTTAATTTTTCTTCGAATGGTAGAATGTACCAGTGAAGTATTTGAGTTTTGTCTTGTTGAAAGTTTTAAAGTTTTGAATGTAAACTCTGCTTGTTACCAGGCTGTTGAGTTTTGAAGGTCCTCTGTAGCACAGTGGTTAACCATTCACTGGTTGCTGAAGTCAGTGGTTCAAGTCCACCAGCTGCTCTACGGTAGAAAGATGGGGCAGTTTGCTTCTGTACGTCTGACAGACATGGGAATCTTCTAGGACAAGTTCATTCTGTGCTGTAGCGTCACTCTGAGTTGAAATCAACTTGACAATGAGTTTGGTTTTAGTTTATTTTTCTGACTCAGTTTTTGGAGTTCGTGTATTTTTAGGAAATTTTCCACTTCACCTGAAATTATCTAACTTGTTGACGATGCATATGTTTGCATGGTTTCTTTAGAATCCTTTTTATTTTGATTAAAATGTCTCTTTAGTTTTCAATTTTAGTAAATTACATCTTCCTTTTTTCTTGGCCAGTCTACTAGAAGATGTTGATATTGTTGCTTTTTATTATGTTTAAGACAACTTTAGGTTAATTACTTCCTTTTATTATTTGCTATTCTTAATTATTGCTTCAAGATGTTAAATGTGAAAAAAATTTGTATTTACCCACATATATTTCTTACTCATCATTTTTAAAATAATAATTCTTCCTTGAAGAATTTCTTTATTTTCTTTCAATCTGTCTACTTGCAATAAAATCTTCTTTAATGTCTGAATGATATCCTATTGGATATATGTTTTACATTTTTTTTATCCACTCATCTGTTTTCACCTTTTGACTACTGTGGATGATATTGCAGTGGACATTGATGTATATGTATCTGTTTTAGTCACTGTATATGAGGGGGTACAAAAAAACCCGGAATCCCTCCCCCAAAGCTACGTATTTAAATTTTTTTCACAAAACAACTTTATAAAAAAAATAAAAACAAAGCAGAAACAAACAAACAAAAACAACTTTATCACCTTCAAAGTAGTCTCCATTACATTTAATATATTTGTCATATCTGTGATTTCATTCTTGGAAACATTCTTCAAACTCATGTTTGGAAGACTGAAAGTACTGCCCTCATTTTTTTCTTCACTTCTTCTGTGTAGTCAAATCCCTGTCCTTTCATGTCCCTTTTCTTTTGCAGACACAATGAAAGAGTCACACGGAGTGAGGTCAGGTGAATAAGGTGCAAGGGTCAAGAGAAGCATGCTTTTATTTATTTTTAAGCACGCTGTTTTTTTTTGCCAAAAACTAGTGCACTGAAATGACCGGGTGAGTAGGTGCACTGTAGTGGTGCCGAAAGCAGCCCCCTGTCTTGTCATCTTTTGTGAAATGAGAAAACCATTCTTTATGCACTTGAGTTTTTCCTCTAGCACTGACCTTGTAGGCTGTGTTCAACATCACAACAGTTTCTGCCACATTTTTCCCAAGCAGGAAACAAAACTTCACAGATGCATGTTGTTCTCTTAAATTGGTCATTACAAAAAAATGAGGTTTGAGTGAAAGTTCTTTCATTAAAAAATTCACTGTGACCAGAGAGAACCTTCTCAGGCGACATCACTGGGTGCACTAATGCAGAGCGAGTTGCTTGATGCTCCCCTAATGGGAAAAAGTCATACTACGAAAACTCTGCTCTACGCAGCACCACTTAGGAGTTTTGGGGGATACCCCGTCATATATCTAGCATGATATCTATTATACCTATTTGAGGGACCACTGTGTAATTCTGGGTACACCAGAGAAACAAATCCACAGAAACTCATATGTATATAAGGGAGTTTCATATAAAGGGTAGATATTAAGAAATCATCCCAACCCAGTGTCGTTCAAGTCCAGAAGTCCAACATTAGCCCAACTGTCCCACACTGATCTTCAGACCCCTCCTCGATCTCTCACAAAACACACTGCAATGACACCCACTGTAGGAGGAAAGCTGAATCAGCGAGCATGTCAGCATCTCCGCGCTGACTGGGGTCTCCACGTGGCTGTTCCAACACGCAGGGCTGCATCAGGGTAGGTCCATGTGGCTTCTCCTCAGGGATGTCTCACAGGAAAAGAGCCTTCTCAGCTGAGGCAGGGAACTGGCTAAGGCAGGTGCACCCTGGTCCGACTGTCAGAGAGCTAGAGACCTGAGAAGTAGAAAGACAAGGCTCATGGAGCCATTTATCGCTCCACCCTTCAATTTATCCCACATGTATTTATTAGCCAGGTTGGCACAATAAACCTTAACTATCTCAACCACCAAACTGGTTTCCTAAGTGGCTGCATCCTTTTACATACATAGCTATGTATGGCACTTCCAATTTCTTTACATTCTTCCTAACACTTGTTATTTTTCATTTTTCTGTATTAGCCATTCTGGTAGGGGGAATTGGTATGTCTGTGATTTTGATGTGTATCTCCATAAAGACTAAAGATGTTGAGCCTCATTTTATGTATTTATCGGTTATTTTCATAGCTTCTTTAATGAAAGTCTCTTGTTTATTTCTTCATAGATTTGTCTTTTTGTGGTTAAGTTGAGGGACTTTTGTGTGTGTCTGTGTTGCAGTCTTTACTTTTTTTTTATTTTTAAAAATCATTTTATTGGTGGCTCATACAACTCTTATTACAATACACACATACATCCTCTGTGTCAAGCACTTTTATACATTTGTTTCACTCATCGTTCTCAAAACACTTGTTTTCCACTTGAGCCCCTGGTAACTGCTGTTCATTTTTTCCCTCCCTCCCTGCTTCCCTCTCCCACTTGAGCCCCTGATTATCTATAAATTATTATTATTTTGTCATAGCTCTTTTTTTAATTAAAAATCATTTTATTGGGGGCTTGTACATCGTTTTTCACGATACATAAATAAACATACTGTGCCAAGCAACTTCACATGTCTGCTGCTATTTTCGTTTTCCAATGATCCGCCTTTTCCCTTGAGCCCTTGTATCGGCTTTTCCATTGCTTCCCCTCTTCCCCTGCTCTCTCTTCCCCACCAACCCTCAATACTTTATAAATTATTATTATTCTGTCATATCTTACACTGCCCGACCTCTCCCCCAACCCACTCCTTTGATGCCCGTCCTTCAAATAGGAGCTTCTGTGTATATCCTTGCAGTTGGTTCTGTCTCTCTATCCCACCTTCTCTCTCCACCCTTCCAGCAGCTCCAATCTAACCACTGGCCCAAAGGGGCTCACCCATCTTGGTTTCCCTATATCTCCAGCTCCCCTCTCTACCACTGTACCTTCTCCAGTCCATCTGGATTTGTAAGGTAGAGTTGGAACCATGATGGTTGGGGGGGGGGGGGGAGGAAGACTTCAGGAACTACAGAAAACTTGTATGCATCCTCGCTGCGTGGCTGCACCTTGACTGGTCTGTCTCCTCCCCGTGACTCCCTTGTAAAGGGGTGACATACCCACCAGTGGGTCTTACGTCCCCACCCTGCTCTCCCCCTCATTCGTAATGAGGTGATTCTTGTTCTTTGATGCTTGATACCTGCTCCCTTCGGCCCCCCTTGATCACACATGCTGGTGTGCTTCTTCCATGTGGACTTTGCTGTTTCTGTGCTGAATGACGACTCGTTTATTTTAAAGTCTTTGAGACTCCAGATATTCAATCATTCGGTAGCTGGGCACCATCATTTCTTCTACTCTGTTTGCCTCTGTATCCATTTGTCTTCAGCAATATCGGGAGTCAATTGGTTCATTGATTTTGATTTTTGTTCTTTGATGCCTGATACCTGATTGTTTCAGCACAGATAAGCGAGCTTCTTTTATGGTGGGTTTTGTTGCTCCTGAGCTAGATGGCTACTCGTTTATGCTCAAACCTTTAAGACGCCAGATGCTATATCTTTTGATAGCTGGGCACCATCAGCTTTCTTCTCCTCTCTTGCTCATGCTCCCACATGTCCTCAGTGGGTGCCTTGGGGAAGTGTGCAAACAATGATATGTGTGTTTCTTCTCTCCCCCCTCCCCCCCCCCATTTGATGACTATTGCCTAGACCTTTCACCACCTTGTGGCCACACTGGCTGTTGTACTTCTGTGTCGGTGTGGTCTCTTCTCAGGTAAATGGTCTATTGTTTACTTCAGGCTTGTAAGACCCTAGATGATATATCCTTTGATACCTGGGCACCATCAGCTTTCTTCACCACCTTTGCTTATGTACCCATTTTACTTCCGTGATCGTGTTTGGCCAGTGAGCCTCCTGGAGTACCAGATTCATAAAACAAAGTGTTCTTGCATTGAGGGAGCACCTGGATGAGGGCCCAAGGTCCACCTGCTACCCTAGTATTTGACCTATAGATAGGTTCTTAAATGTATCCCCTCCTTATAATAGATAATTGTATTTATGTATGGACATACCTATGTTTAGACCTCTGCAAGTGCCCTTTGCCTTCTCGCTCTTTCCTCTATTTCCTTCCATCTCCCTCCTGTCCCAT
>PVJH01037511.1:0-17902 GCA_004026705.1 Nesogale talazaci | reverse complement strand
TAATAATATCAGACTTATAGACTTGAGCTGGACTGGGCTGGGATATTTTCTCAATATTGTCAATATTAATTGCTCTTGTATATAAAGTTCTTTCCCATACACATGAGTGTCCATGGATTTGTTTCTCTAGTCTACCCAGGCTAACCCAGTCCAGTCTTGAGGATTTTTGTCTTCCTTATTTATATTGAGTCATAACTTAATACAATCCTGGGTGTTCATCGGCAAGTATTTAATTCCTCCTTACTTTCAGCAAGCAAGGTTGTGTCATCTGCATATCACAGGTTCTTAATAAGCCTTCCTCCAATTCTTATGCCATATTCCTCTTCATATAATCCAGCTTCTCCAATTTATTATCTCAGTATACAAATTGAACAGTTATGGTGATAGGATACAACCCTGTTATACATCTTCCCTGATTTTAATCCATACAGTATTCCTCTGTTCTGTTTGCCCAACTGCCCTTTGATGCATTAAGTTTCTCATAATGAGATGTTCTAGAATTCTGATTCTTCTCAAGGTTACCCATAGTTTATTATGGTCCACACAGTTGAGTGGCTGTTCATAGTCAACGAAACCTAAATAACCATCTTTCTGGTAATCTCTGCTTTGAGCAAAGATCCATCCGATACCAGCAATGATCTCCTTTGTTCCACTGTCTCTTCTGATTCTGACCTGAACTTCTGACAGTTTCCTGTCGATGTGCTACTGCCACCATTATTGCATGATCTTAAGCAGAATTTGACTTGTGTGTGACACCCGTGACATTATTCTGTAGTTAGAGCATTTTGTTGGGTCACCTTATTTGAATGGACACAAATGGGCATATGGTTATCTTCCAGTCAATTGGCCCAGTAACTGTCTTCCAAATTTCCTGCCATCAATGAGTGAGTGCTTCCTGTGCTTCATCAGTTTGTTGACACATTTCAATTGGTGTTCCATCAATTCCTGGGGCCTTGCCATTGCTAATGCTTTCACTGTAACCAAAACTCCTTTCTTCAAGATCACTGCTTCTGGCTCATATGCCACATTTGGAAATTGTGGAGTGTGGGCTAGTTATTTTGAGTTCAGTGACTCCTCTCTTCTTCCTTTGGTGCTTCTTTCATACATCATTTAATGTTTTGTCCGTAGAATTTTTTCAATATTGCAACACAAGGCTTGAATTTTTTTTCTTGAGTCTTTCAGTTTAAAACATGCAAACTATGTTCCTTTTTGGTGTTCTAATTCAGAGTCTTTTCACATTTCATTTTAAAAGGTTATTTGGTCTTCTCAAGCTACCTTTAAATTTTTCTGTTCAGCTGTTTGACTTCATCATCTCCCATGTGCTTTAGCTACCCTACGACTAAGAGCAAATTTCAGTGTGTTTTCTGACATTCACTTTAATCTCCTCTTTTTCCTTTCTTTTTAATGACCTCGCGCCCTTCGCGTCTGGTGTTCTTGATGTCACCTCATCAGGTCTTCTGTCTTTAGTGCTCAGTGTGTGAAATTTGTTCTTAAGATGTTCTCAAAATTCAGGTGAGATCATCTCAAGATCCTATTTTCACTCTCATGCTGATAGGAATTTTCTTCAGTTTTAACCTGAACTAACATGTGAGCAATTGATGGTCTGTCGACAACCAACCTCTGGTCTGGCTTTGGCTATGAATTTTTAGCTTCTCTATCATGTCTTCCCACAGATGTAGTCGATAGGATTTCTGTTATTTCATCTGGAGAAATCCACATGTAGAGTTGCCACTTGTGTTGTTGCAAAAAGGTGTTTGCTATGAATAAGTCATTGGCCGTGCAAATGACCTTGCAAAATTCTATCATACGATTGATCTCCAACTTCAGTTCTATTATCAAGCCCAAATTTTCCAACTACTTTTCCTTCCTCTGTGTCCAATATTTGCTTTCCAATCATCAGTAATTGTCAATGCATCTCGATTACATGCTTGATCGATTTTAGAATGAAAACATTGGTAGAATCCTTCAGCTTCTTCATCACTAGTTTCTATGATTAGTGAATGCATTTAAAATATAACTGGATTGATGGAATTTCCTTTTACGGTGATAGATAAAGTCTTCTCACAGACGTTGTTCTTCCCGACAGATCTTGAAATGTCTTTTTTTAACGATGACTGTAATCTGTTCCCAACATACTAAGCCATATGATTTTCTGATTCAAAATTACCAAGATTCAGTCCATTTCAGCTGATTAATACCTAGAATAAGAATGGCAAGACTTCATCTTACGTGCTTTAGACATGTTGTCAGAAAGGCCCAGTTCCTGGAAAGGTACATCTTATTTGATAAAGTGGAGGGGCAGTGAGTGAGAAGAAGGCCCTAAGGAGATGGACTGACACCATGGTTACAATCATGGACACAAGCGTAGGAGGAGTAGTGAGGATAGCACAGGACAGGGAAGTGCGTCATTCTGTTGTGCATAAGGACCCTCTGGGTCAGCTCTGACTCAGTGCACCTAAGGACAATAGGGGCTAGAATGTCCATTTGCATACTTTTCATTTAATTTCCTTTTTATAATTACACTTTCCCTAGATCCATATGTCATACATGCCAAATTTCTATACATTGAAACATGGTCAGAAACTTAAAACCATATGAAAAGTTATCAGTAGCCACATTCAAAAAGGGGAAAATACGCTGATGAAATCCATTTTAATAATGGATTTCATTGATAAGCCCTGGGGGTGCTGTGGTTCCAGTGCTTGGCAGCTAGCCTATCAGTTTCACTGTGGGGGAAAGCTGTGGCAGTCTGCTCTCATAAAGAATTGAACTCTCGGGCATCCTATGAGGCAGTTCTAGCCTGTCCTGTAGGATCAGTATGAGTTGGGAGCTTAAGGGCAAAGAGTTTATTTTAACTCACTATCATCAGAATATTATTATTGTGCTATGTAAACCATAGTTTTAATTTTTAAATTTTAATGACTTTTTCACATTCCTTTGTTTGGGAAAGGGGATATTCATTCTTAAAATTCTAGTGTGTATTTTACATTTATAGCACAGTTCCTCTGTTTCCAGGACATATGTCCAATTCTCAATAGCTACATGTGGTTAGCAACTCCTAGCCACATGATTTACAGAGTCAGACTATAAAATGAAGCAGTGAGGAAGAGAGACTAGATGGGAAAACCAGGAAGCACAGAGGCACATAGATAAGAAATTGTAGGAACATGAACAGTGCTGATACTTTCAGCTTAGGCAAAAGTCTACTGACTCTGAGAATTTTCAGACCATTAAACACATGATTAAAAAATTAGCTATGAAGAATGGCAGAAATAAAGACATTTTCACTTTAATCCAGATTTATAAAAGTCTTCCAAATCAAAGAACTGAAAATTATGACATTATAAATGAGGAGGAATAAAGATTGGGGAGCCAAAGCCCATCAGTAGGTGAAGCAACATCCTCTTACAGAGGGGTCACAAAGAGGAGATGAGCCAGTCAAGATATAATGTAGAAACAAGGAAATATGCAACTTTCCTCTCATTCTTAAATGCTTCCTCCTGACCACTGATATAATCACAATTCAACCTTACAAATCCACCTAGACCAAGGGATGTACACTGGAGCCAGAAATATGGGGAATGCAGGACAGATGAACTTTTGAGGACCAGTGGTGAGAGTGGTGATACCGGTAGAGAGAAGGTGGAGTAGAAAGGGAGATTCAATTGCAGAAATCTACATATAACCTCCTCCGTGGGGTAGGGACAACAGGGAAGTGGATAAAAAGACACATCGGACAGTGTATGATATGACAAAATAATGATAATTTGTAAATTATTAAGGGTTCATGAGGGTGAGGGAGTGGGGAGCAAGGGGAAATATAGGGACCTGATATCAAGGGCTTAAGTAGAAAGAGGATGTTTCAAGAATGATGATGGCAACAAACGTATCAATGTGGTCTGTGAACAACTGATAAACATTTTGATCGTGATAAGAGTTGTATGAATTTCTCTTTTTACTCATTTTTAAAATATCATTTTACTGGGGGCACATATGGCTCTTCTCACCATCCATCCATGCATTGTGTCAAGCACATTTGTACATTTGTTGCCATCATCATTTTCAAAACACTTTCTTTCTACTTGAGCCCTTGGTATCAGCTCCTCATTTTCCCCTCCCTCCTCTCCTCTCCCTGATGAGCCCTTGATAATTTATAAATTATTATTATTTTGTCATGTCCAATGTCTCCCGTCACCCACTTTCCTGTCCCCCTGAGAGGGAAGTATATGTAGATCATTGTGATTGGTTTTTCCTTTCTCCTCCTACCTCACTTCCCCTTACCCTCCTGGTATCACTACTCTATCATTGGTGCTGATGGGTTATCTGTCCTAGATTCCTGTTTCCAGCTCTGGTCTGTACCTGTGTATATGCTCTGATCTAGCCAGATTTGTATGGTAGAATTAGGGTCATGATAGTGGTGGGGAGGAAGTAAAGAACTAGAGAATAGTTGTATTTTCATCCGAACTACACTACACCCTGATTGGCTTGTCTCTTCCTTGTGAGCTTCTGCCCATTTTGATAAGTTGGCATTTCTGTTATCTAGTGCTTTCTCTTGGATTACAGTTTTTCTGTTGGAGTTTTTGGTATTTTTTTTAAAATATGAAACCAGGATATGTAAATCCATAGATATAGCAACCTGATTGATGGTTCCTTAGGCTCATGGCAGAAGCAATTTGGGGGTGGGGGATAACCAGGAAACTAATAATAATGAGCTCAAAAATGAATAAAATGTTCTAAAATTGATTGTGGCAACGGTTGTACAACATTTTTTAATTATTCAAACCTCTGAATTTTACAAAAAGAAGAAAAGGGTGGTGGTTATTTTTGTTGTACAGAGGCCAAGGTTAAGTCTATTTACATAGTAGAATATGAAAATATGCAAGAAAAACTGAAGCGCTTCAATCTTTTTTAATTTAAGTTTTCACAAGATACAATGGGTGAAGGTGTTTTATAGTGACTGAAGAATATAATGCCAAGGAGTTTAAAAAGGAAGACTATTTTGAAATTACTGTATTAGCAATTGTGTAATATGGCTTGTTGTGGTTGAGCTATGGAATGATATATCTGTATTAGTTGCCAATAATGGCAACTCCCATTTCAAAATGGTTTAGATTATAAAGGGAATATAATATAGAAAAATGTAAGTAGAAGTAGAAGAAAAATGTTCACATTTTTAATACTTTTTGAAATGCTAGTAAATAAGCTAGTTACTCTTCTTTTCAGATAGCTTTATTTCTCTCCTTTTTGTGTAACTTTTCCTTTACCAATAATGCCACTCTGAGAGTGAACCATTGAAATTTTAAAAGTATGCACGTCTCAAGGACTGTAGTTTGTTTAAGCAGATGTCAGATTCTCAAAAACATTTTGACAATATCTTTTTTTAGATTGTACCAATCTAAATTCCATCATTCTTCGATTGCTTCCTCTCAACTTCCATGTTTACTTTTTAAAAAGCTATGTAAGAATTGAAAGGTCTTAGTTTTTCTTTTCCAAAGATTTGATATTTCTGGGGTTTTTGGTAGGTTTCCATATTGAGACTAAAATTATCTGGTAGAAAGAAATTGATGATCTTTTTAAAGATTCTGCTGCTGCTATGCCTCTGGTCTGGTATACCCACATACTGCAGAGAGGGCCAATGGCAAACTGATAGGACAGGCCAGATTTCAAAATGCACAAGTAACTTCTGATCCACTGGCTGGAAGTTTGTATATTGTTTACTCTCCACACCTTAACACCTTTCTAACTGAATGATTTCTTATTTAAATGATATACGGAACTTTTTTTTTCTTTTGTTATTTATCCTCATTATACTGTTCTCTTTCCCTAAACCAGTTCACACTCTGATAGTTTTATTCTTATTTTATTTCTCAAAGCGGCTACACTATTAAATTCAATCTGAAGGAGAGTTTAAATGGAAGTTTTGCAAAAGAACTGACCTATGTAAATGATCTACAACAAGTTGTTTGGTTTTTCTTAACCGAATTCAGTTTAATGTCAAATCAGACCAAATCCAAACTAAATCAACAAATCATATCCAAATTCGGTTTAGTCTCAATATTCCTACAGAAAAGTGTAAGACATCCTTGACTTGCTTATGTGACATCTTCTTTTTAAAGACACTCATAGTGATGTGTAATGTCCTGAAATCAAAAGATTCTTACCACAGCCTGCACAGTAAAATTCTTGATGTCTTGAGAAAGCTGATGTTTGCTCCATCCCAGAATCACTAAGATAGTGCTTAGGCATTTGATACCCGTAAAACATTTCCCAGTTAATTTTAATGTGTAACCAGACTTCATGTTATTTAGATATTCTTGGTCTTTCTGAAAAATTGTTCTTTAAAGATAGGTTTTTTCCATTGATTCAGTTTGATGCCAAACTAGCAAGAGTTCAGACTAAATCAGCAAAATCATATCTGGATTCTACAGCTTTGCCACAAAGCATCTACAAAAGGGTAGGTGAGCTTTCCTCTCATGACTGTCGCTTAAGAAAATAAAATTTCTTAATTATTTCTGTTAAAGTTATCTAATATTTATTAACAAGATGATCTTTAACAGCTGTTTCTTCATATGATATGAAATAATTCATATGCTCAGAGAGATATTTAATTTTGAATAATTTTTAAAAGAATTTTCAAATTTAGCTAAATATTTGAGCAGTAAATTGAAATGTTAGAGAATTTCTGTAACTTATTGTACCTTCTAAAGAAAAACATAAGGTATTCTGAACTAAAGCTGACTAAACTAGTTTGGAACTAAAGCTAACTGAGCTTTTTTGAAGTTATTTGGGCACTTAAGTTTCTTTTGGTTCACCTCCTTCTTTATAACTTCCAAGACTTAGAGAGATGAAAAACAAAGGGTGCTGGTAGAATATAACTTTCTAAGTTTCCGAAACAAAACTTACACAACTTTCAGAGTAAGATCTTTTTAAAATACCTAAATTGGAATTTTTATGTAGATTTGTTGTTCTTTGTACTTCATCTCATTATTTCTAAGTTGCCATAACAAATTATTTCTACTTCATTTAGAAACTTCAACATCTTCAAGAAGAAAAAAACAAGGAGGTTTCAGCTCTTCGTGATACGATTCGAGATTTGGAGCGGCGCCTTTCTGCTTCCAAAGATTGTCGCCTTAAGCATCGACGGTTTTGATTACAGCAGTAAATTAATCATTTCCTATTTAATTTTACTAAAAGGCTGTTGAAAAATTCACTCTGTTTTCAATATGACATACTGGCAAAATATCACAACCATGAAAAAAAGACAGCTTTAAATTTTCTTTAATTGCATTTATTTAAACAAATTTACTATTCCTTGGCCAGTTGTGTGCTGCCTTTTTGTTTACTAGTATTAACCATAAATGAGTTCAGATTCATAAGACTAAATTTACCTAATGAACCATCATTAATTATGGAAATACTTTCTAAACAGCTGAAAACTACACAACTATATTTTCTCATCTCCCTAATATCTTTCAAGCCCTATACTTCAAATCGATAGAGTAATAAAGAAAACAAGATATGAAGGCTTCATTCATATTGATACTGAAAATCTAATAACATTTTTAAGACACAGCACAGGGTAGGTGGTATATATGCTTTGACAGCAAGCCATTCATGCATTAGACCCTTGTGTGTCTTAAAGAATCCACTTTTCCTATAGTTTTAATCAGTTTAAGATGCACAGTTAAAAAGAGAAAGATTATACTGTTTTCAAAGATAATGGAAAATATGTCTCTGTTGTTCTTCCTCCATTCTAAATTGCAAAGTATCCAACAGAAACCCCTAGGTCATAGTTTACGTTTCTGTTCTCATTAGTGCAAAAAGAATGCTGGAAAAAGAAGAAGAAAGACATATTGACCAATGCTGCAATCACTTTTTAGTCGCCTGAAATACGGCCTGGGTCAAAATTTCTGTGACATAAATTTTAAAATTTGGAAGCCAATATAGTAGATTTCTCTCCATGTTTGCACAAATCCAATTTTAATTTTGAATTACTAATTATTAGTTAACTTACAGACATGCTTGAAATAAATTTGTGACCAGATTGGTTTAAGAAGTATATTCTATTTTAAATGTTTAGTTTGGGGTTCATTTTCATGTGTCGGCCGTATTTTTTCAGCTTCAGTTGGTTCTGGCTTCTGTGGGCTGAAACTGCTGACTTATCTGTCAGGCAGGTGGAGGCAAACGTCACTGTCAAGATTCAATGACGTCCTCCTCCACCCAAAGTCCCTGTCAGCTACATAAAGTTGGAAGATGTTCTTTACACTGTCAGGTGATTGCAGACCCTGTTTTCTCAAATACCAGATGTCGACAATGTCAACATCAACTTCCAGAACCCAACTCTGAACCTGTGGACAACTTTCAGAGTAATTGATTTCTACATCGCTTTCGTCAGAGCTGCTTTCGTGGGCTAAAAAGCTGTAAATCTTCACCCCCTGGCATATCTCAGTTCCCTGTCTGACCCTGTCTTTCATGCCCTGTGTGTTCATGGGGGTGACGAAGGTCTAAGGGAGCGAGATGCTGCACACTGTCTGGTTCACTTGGGTGCTGGTTTTCTGAAGGCTGGCTGTTCTCATGCTGATGCTCATGCCTGTGATGATGAGAATGATGATGGTGGTGGTGGTGGTGGTGATGTGACTTAGAGGTCTCAGTTGCTTCTTGCCCATGAGCAGACGCTATTCTTTTACATACAACTTCCTCTTCCAGATTCTGAAACAAAGATAGAAATCACTTATCAAATTGTAGATTTAATAGGAAGACATGGAAAGATGATTTGTAGAACTAGTATATATAAAATTCTAACTAGTTCACCTTGAGCTGGCTGAGTTGTTTTTGTTTTTCCCTACCACCATACTAAATGAGAACTGTGTGATATCAGTCTCAGCCTCTAGACTTTTAATTCAAGTTTGACTCCTATCATTAGCTAATTATAAAGTGCTTGTTGCTCAAAGCTCACCTATAATAATACGTATCAAAGCATCTCTCAAATGAATTGATGTTACTCTTTTACAAATGGAGTAGACTATAATATAATGAAACTTACTGAAAAGGGAAATTAAAATTTTGCTTTTTTTATCAAGGACTATTTCTAAATCTTCAGGAATTTTGAAGAGGAATTTGAGAATTCTAAGAGACTCAAAGAGAAATCTCTGTAGTTTATTTCGGCTGAAGTAGAACTAGATAAACTTGTTTTTAAAAACTTAGAGTGCAGGTACAGTAAAGGCAACCAAATCTCATATCCTTAAATCAGTTGACTTACATGGAACCTTTTACACCTGTGTCAGCAATGCATCTAATCTGCTAGATTCTGTAGCAAACTTATTTCTCTCTCAGAATTCAAAATGTCAATCAAGTATGCTAAAAATGGGCAGGTTTTTACACTTCAGCCTATGCCAGTAAGTGTTTTTGAAGTTCATCAACCCTCCCTGCTGTAGTGCTATCTTGTCAGATGAGAGAAGCCTTTCACTGCCTTTTCTCTATTAACCATGCATTCCATTCTGCATAACTTTAGGTCTTCAATTTGCTCAGTCTTGCTCTATTGTTTCATAGCAGTCGTGGATCATATGCAAAGTCTATCCAAATAGCTAGGTAATATTTGGTTCAGAACGTTGGCTGAGCTGACTTGTAAATAAAATTGCGAAATCATTTTGAGAGACAAAAACTTATTAAATGGAGTGGCTAGACATTTTGGAGGTTTTGAATGTTTTATAAGCTCCACTGGGTTTTTAGCATAAAACTATTAAGCATTAACAATATTAAGTACATTTCTTGGTTATTTTTTAATTACTTCTAAATGAGAACTTAATAATAATTTACTATAAACTTGAAGCAATCTGATAAATGTCTATACTATAAATGCTCTAAATGTGCAATGATTACACAATGCAAATAGCTGCAGCACTCCACGTCATTAAAAAAAAATTGTTAGATTCCACTAATTCCATGAAGCACATTTTTTCACTTTTAAAAATCTCAAAAACCAGGATGTATCCTGCTATGGCTCGTTTTATAGTATTCTATCTTACTTCAGTTGACATCACTTTTCTTTTTTTAATGCACAGGATAGCATCTCACATGATGTGTTATTTATGATAAAAGGGAAAAACAAATTTGATGTGATCTATTAGATACAGATAGGATATTGTTCCTATTTGCAGATAGTTTATAAAACTTCAGCATATTAGAGGAAATGTTTGGGCATTGGTTTTACTGTACTTAGTTATAATTAAAACTATTAGACTGTTATAAAAAATGTGAAATAAAGAAGTAATTCCAGAATGTGAAGAGTCAAGTTTGCTGGCAATTTTCAGAGCTAGAACTTTATTTGCATTATTTTAGGCACTTCGTCTTTAAGAGGAGTAAGAAGTTTCTCATAGGGTTATTGTAAGTAATATTATAAGTGCAAAAATGGTTCTTCATTATTTAAGATGAATTCCTTTAGAAAGGAGGAAAACCTAAAAGGAATACAGTTCACAAATAAATTCAGAATTATTTTAAAATCTGAGTTCAAGTTTAGTCAAGTAGTTCTGTCAAGGAAGCAGTATTTGATGTATCTTTTTGATGTAAAAAAATGTTTAGGTAATATAAAGTTAATTCTTCAAGCATCTCATCTGTTTTATAAATAATAAACACTGAATATAGTGCTTCTCATAACAAAAAAGTACTCTGTTGTTAGGAAAAATATAAGCAATGAGTAGATAATTTATTATATTGTGAAATAAATTCCAATTACAGAGTGAGTAGACAAAGTGAAGACTTATCAGCAAAACTCTTAGACTTGCATCTCTGATAAATTAAATAATTATTTAACTCCTTGTCCACTCCAGAAAACTGGAATCACTATGATTTTTGTGTGAACATTTTACAATAAAGTTTTATGTTGACCGATTTCTTTGAGCACTTATACTCATGCAACATCATTTGATATCATTGAAATAAGCAACTATATATTTTTAAATTCTTGTAGGTTAATGCTGCAATAGAAGTCTTGAAGAGATATTATTAATGATATGTTCTATAAGAGTAAATGTGCATAATTATAAAAATTGCTGTTGTTCTCTTTAGCACACCAGCAACATTGGTTACCTAATTATTCATGAATCACTACTTATTTAGCTAGCTCCCAAAATATTTCTTCTATTCTCCCATGAAGAATGTTGAGAAACATACCATGAGAGAGCAGTTTCCACATTTCTTTTCACAATAAGCAGTCTTGATGGCATTTTCCACAAATGAAAGAGTTAGGAGGGAGTAAGGCAAACCAAGATGATACACAAGGCGGCCACATCTAAAAAAGAATAACAACATTATTGCAATATTTTCTGTAACAGTCCTACTCAAGAAGCATTCTGCAGGAGTTCTTGGAGGTCACCATTTAGGCACAAGTTGTTTATAAAATAAACATTGTTCCCTTTATCAACTACGTGAGGCCCAAAAGCCAACATTTACCCCAAAGCAAAGATGTCAAGACAAGGAGACGCAGGGAAATGAGATCAGTGGGAAGCAGAGCATGTGGAATGGGAATAATTAGAATGCTGACACAGGGTAAAAATTGTAACCATGGTCACAGAACAATTTGTGTTAAAATTTTGAAATTGTAACCTAATTTGCTATATAAACTTACACCTAAAACACTTAAAAAATAAAAAGATCTCTCTAGAACTTATCTAAAGAGCCAGGGTGGTGCTGTGAGTAAACATTAGACCAGGAACCACAAGGCCAATGATTCGACCCCAGCAGTGCCCCAAGAGAGGAAGATGGGGCTTATCCGCTCCCGTGAGTATTTATCATTGTAGACACCCTGTGTGGGGCACTGTGCGTCAGAATCCACACCATGACAGGAAGTCAGAATAGGCAGTATAGAGGTAATGGTTCCCTTGTAGAGCGTCAGTAATTTCCTTAGGTAGAGTGTACAAAAGAGGTCCCTGACACTCATGCCAGGTGATGTCATGACATTAACCACGTATAACCTTTAAAATATGTAGTATCGTCACTGTTACTAGTTCAAATACAATTATGTAACTAACAAATTCTGCAAAAAAACTGACATAAATCCTATAAAGGCCTTGTCATAGATTAGGCCTAGAAATCACATCAGCTGTTCATGACTGCTTAAAACTCTTACCACCATCGAATCAGTGCTGACTCCTAGTGACACCACCACCACCACCCCCTCCCTTCCCCACCCCGTAACCATTTCTAGGAGTAGAAAGGCCAGTCTTGCTCCCGAGGACTTGGCAGGTGGTTTTATAACTGCCCACCACGAGGATCTCAGTCAGACGAGTCATCACTACACCACAGGGTCCCCTCTGCTTACGGCAGCATAGTCAGACTCCACACAACAGGAAATCGTGGCAAAACAAAAAGATTTATCAAGTTTTAGTGCTTTATTTAAAATATTACCTGTTGGGACTAAAAATTTAAGAAGTGGAATCATAAAACTAGCAGTCTAAGCTATGACAGGGTTAAGCAGTCCTTCTTGCCTCCATATTGCCCAGAGGATGCTGTTTCACATAGTCATCAAAAAATGATGCTGCGTAACTGACTAAATTAAAAGTTTGGATGGCTAAAAGAATATAATTTTTTGTAATTTTAGTTTAAGACCCAGTAGGGCTTGGGCCCAGATGGAGTGTGTTCCACCATCTCTGAAGAAACAAAACAGCACCAACTAGGAACGTTTGTAACAACATATAATGTAAGCATCGCGGTCCCCTCAATTTAGGAAGGTTTTATTTGTTCCCATCAAAGGCAGCCTAATGCATATAATGACTGAATGATCAACACATTTTTAAAGATTCAAGTAGGTAATCTTCAAAGTATAACTTAGATTAGAGACAAGTCAGGTATGGCCATGCTAATTCATCTTAACAATGCTTACATTTCAATTATATATGAAATGCAAATTGACCTTTTTTTTATTTATTCAGAATCCCAGATCATGGGGGAGGGGAGGGAGTTCAGTCAAGTTTCCTAATTTCTCTCCTAGAATGAACTCTTACAAGTTTTAATTTTTTTTGGTGGTTTTGGCAGCACATGTACTAAAATTGGGAAGATTCAGAGAAGACTAGCATGGCCCTACACAAAGAAGACATGCAAATTCATGAACCAGTCCATATTTGGGGAAGGGGGTGAGTAGTGTTAGTCAAAGATCAGCAGACACACCTGGAATTATGTGTACTTTTTTTTGTTTAGTTTGCCCTTTTCTAGTTTTTTTTCTTTTCTCTTTTTATTCAATCTTCTGTTTTTGCTTAGTCTCTATTGTTGTTTTTCCTACCAATATAAGACAGGCATGGGAAGAAAGGCCAAGGAGAAAGCAAGAGGACCATTTCTAAGGGGCATGAGAGGAGGAGGAGACTGGGGAAAGGAGCAATGATAATATTTCTGCTCAGGAGAGCCAAGACACAGAACCATATGGCCAGTCCCACCATGAGACCCAATCCGATGTCCCTCACTGACCTATAGCACTACAGGGGACAACACCAGAGACACAGTTGTGCCCAATCTGACCCTACCACACTGAGATGAAACACTAAGAGCATGCAACAGAACAGCAAGGGGAGCAGAGCAATGAAGTCCCCAGGGAATACCAAAAATGGACTTTGGGTCAGGGCATGACACCCTATCAGATTCAACTGGAAAACATTCCTATAGGTCAACAGACCTTGAACTATTTATATGCTTTTCTTTTTTGGTCATTTTTGTTGTTGATGTTTTCTTACTTTGTTTTGCTCTGTCTTGTTTTTGTGCATATTATTATCTCTGCATGTCTACTTAAATAAGATAAGTGGGATAAACAGTCTGGAGGATAAAACAAGGGGACCAATAGTTCCGGAGGACATGGGAAATGGGGAGGCCAGGGAAAGGAAGTAGATGTTAACAAACCCAGTGTCAAGGGAACAACAAGAGATCTAAAATTGATCATGAGGAAGATGTAGAATGCCTGGTAGGACTTGATCGAGGAACTACTGAAACTCAAATTAAGGCTAAGTATGACAGTAAGACAACAGGAAAGTAAAAGGAAATAGAGAAAAGAACTAGGAGGAAAATGGCATTTATAGAGGTCTAAATACAGGCACATAGGTACATATGTAGATATGTTTTTATATGATGGAGGAATATATCTATGTACATTTATGTATAAGTCTAGCATTAAGGCAGCAGATATGACATTGGGCCTCAACACAAGCCCTCCCTCAACGCAAGAACACTTTGTTCGATTAACCTGGCATTCCATGATGCTCACCTTCCCAACATGATCGCTGAAGACAAAGTCGGTACATAAGCAAATGTGAAGAAAGCTGATGGTGCCTAGCTATCAAAAGACTGTAGGTCTTTGCTCAAGGCCTCCCTCGATGCAAGAACACTTTGTTTTAGCAACCTGGCATTACCCGTCTGATACAATCAATGAAGACAAAATGGGTGCCTAAGCAAATGTGAAGAAAACAGATGTGCCTGGCTATCAAAAGATATAGCAGCTAGGGTCTTAAAGACTTGAAGTTAAACAAGCATCCATCTAACAGAGTAAGCAACAAGTCCACATGGAAGAAGCACACCAGCCTGTGCATTGTGTTGATGGAATCAGGTAACAGGCAGCAGAAGACCCAAAGCAAACAAGCAAAAAACACATTGTTGAGAACAATGAGGGTTGGAGCAAAGACAATAGAACATCCTCTCACAAAGGGTCATGGAGGAAGGGATGAGTCAACCACGGTGCAGGATAGCACTAATGAAACACAGTATTCCTTGGGTTCTTTGAGACTTCCTCACTCCCCACTATCATGACTCCTGTCCTGCCTTTCAGTTCTCACTAGACTGGAGCATGCACACTAGTACAGATAAGAGCTCACGACACACAAGGAATCCAGGTCAGATAAAACCCTAAAGAACAGAAATGGGAGTAGTGATACCAGAAGGGTATGAAAAAGATGGAGGGAGAAGGGGAAGAACGGGGAACCGATTGCAATGATGGATGCATAATGCCCCCCTTCCCCCACCAGGAAATGAACAACAGAAACTTAGATGAAGGGAGACAGTAGTCAGTGTCAGATACGAAGACAATAATTTATAATTTACCAAGGAGTCCTGAGAGTAGGAGGGGAAGAGGGAGGAGGGAAAACAGGAGTTGATACCAAGGGCTCAAATAGTAAATGTTTAGAAAATGATGATGGCAACATATATACAAATATGCCTGATACAGTTGATGTATGGAATGCCATAAAAGCCCCCAGTAAAATGATTTGGGGGGGGGAAGCTTTACTTTCAAGAACGTCATTTCAGAAACATTAAAACCAAACACTGTTAATGGACTCATTTTGAAACTGAGATTTGGGGAATAAAATAAGAGTAGGTGTTATTTCAAATCACTGACCATTTAAAGAAAGTATATTTTCCTTGGTTTTGTGGGGTTGAGGAAGTAAAGGAGAAGAGAGAGAGAGTACATACCTATCATAGATGAGAAAGTCATCTTTGCTTCCTTTTAAGAGTGTCCAGACATCTGTTTGGTTTTCTTCTTGTTGATAAACGGTAATATTCTCTGAAACTTGGTCCTTAAGATATGTGTATCTCAATTGAGAACCAGGGCTTTGATGGTTGACAATGACATAAGAGATATTAGAATAACCTTCTTTTTCCAGTTTTACACGCAGGCCTTCCAATCTAAAATAGATAAAATGCATAATTTCCCTCAATTTATTTTCCCTTCTTCCTCAGTCTCTAGGTGAGACTCATTTTTTAATTTATCAATATCTCTTCTTTATATTATTTTAAGATTCTAGGGCTGAGCACCAGTGGCGTAAGTGGTTGAGTGTAGGACTGCAGCCCGCAGGCTTGGCGGTTCAAATCCAGCGGCGGCTCTCAGGAGCAGCACCGGGTAGCACCCAGGACCACCAGAGGCAGTGATGCCCCCCCCCCCAAAAAAAAGATTCTAAAACTTCCATCTGTAAGTTATGTATTGAGTACCTCAGGAGAAAGATGAGGCTTTGTACTACCGTAAAGAATTAGCTTCATGACATCCCCTTACAGGAGGGTCACCGAGAGGAGGCAAACTAGTCAGGGTATAGTGTAGCGAGGATGAAACATGCAACTTTCCTCTAGCTCTTAAAAATTTCCTCCCCCACCCCCTGACCCCACCTCCACATGTCCCACCCCCACCCCCGAATATCATGACCCCAATTCTACCTTACAAATCGGGCTAGACCAGAGGAAGTACACTGGTACAGATAGGAACCTGAAACATGGGGAATCCTTCAGGACCAGTGGGGAGAGCGGCAATACCAGGAGAGTGGGAGGAAGGTGGAGTAGAAAGGGGGAACTGATTATAAGGCTCTACATATAACCTCCTTGGGGGACGTACAATAGGGAAATGGGTGAATTTGGACATTTGAAGGTACAATATAACAAAATAATTTTTAATTTATCAAAGGTTCATTAGGGAGGGGGAGTCGGGAGGGAGGGGAAATGAGCTAATACCAAGTGCTTAAGTAGAAAGAATTTTTTTGTTTTGTTTTTCTTTTGACACACTTTGCTAACCTGATGACTGTGCCACGAGACGCACAGTCAGTGACTAAGGTCAGCACTTTATTCTTCGAGAAATCCAGCACACCAAGGTAATCACCAGTACCCAAGCATGACTAGCCTCAACAGAAAGAAAATGTTTTGAGGATGATGGCAACAAATGTGCAAATGTGCTTTGCATACAGTGGATGGGATCTATGGATTGTGGGGCAGTTCTATCCTGTCCTGTAGGGTCTCTGAGTTGGCGATCAGGAGGTGTCTATGCAATCAGGTCAACAATAGAATCAACCCAATGGCTTTGAGTGTGAGTTTTAGTTTGGGTTCTCATTTAAAACTTTATGGTAAATGCTTGTATGTAACATTAGCTCAGTTCTGAAATGTATCTTATCAAGTGTATATCACTTCCCATCTTGCATACTAAGAGAATTTTACCTAATAAACGTTTGGTAGTAACCAACCATATTTTTGTTACACTTGCTCTGTTTTAAATATATATTTACTAGACAAATGAACCAAGACTTTTGATTACATGTTTGCTGTTGCTTCTACTCTGGAAAATCAGTCTTTTTCCTCAGTTTCTGATATTGAAATAATTCGTTTTTAAGAGTATATGTCTTCATTGCACAAATAGCATAAATTTATAAAATATAGGTATTCAAAAAGATTGGGCATAAATTCCCTCACTTTGGTCTTATAGCATGTTCTTTGTAACAATGTGTAGGCTTTTGTTTTGGGGTGGGTGGGGGGGGGAGGCAGGACTTAAGGAAAGCACCTTTCCCATTGTTATTCATATATTCATTTTATCTGGTGAGAAAGCAGAGGCCACAGAAGGACTCCCTTACCTAGATGCCTGCAGAAGGCACAGGTATCAGCTGGCTTGAAGAAGAGCAACCACAGTCACTGAACCATTGGAGTTCAGCATCGGGTCATCCTCCCCTATTCTCCAGGCTGGCGGCTGCTTACACAAGGAGCTGTGTCCCTGGCTCTCTGTTCCTCCCCAAGGGAGGAGGCAGAGAGCCAGGGCAAGCCCCAGGCCTCTCCACATCACTGGGATTTTCCTGTAAAAAAGAAAACCTATCATCAGCACAGATGAGGTCAACCCTCGGGATTTCTGCACATCCCGCCGGTATCATTATACTCCCTATGAAAGTGCAGCCCGTGGATTGTTCATGCTGTTGGACCTCCGTGTGCTGAATCTGCCCATAAAGGAAATAAAATCAACCCTAGGCAAGGGAATTGCCAAAGTCACGCACTGAGAATTTTCTGAAGTGTTCCCAGGCAGTGCTAGGCGCTTTTGCAGACGTGGCCCTGGTCACAGCAATCATGTTGAGGTTGAGGAAACAATGTCGAAGGGAGGCTCTGGGCAACTTGCCCAAGTCCACATACGTCA
>PVJH01037510.1:0-17685 GCA_004026705.1 Nesogale talazaci | reverse complement strand
TAGAATCTTTCTGCCCTCCCCCCAAACTTAATATCAAAATAATCCAACAAAGGAAAAATCTTTTAAAAAATACTTCATTCCCCCGCAAGATAGGAAACATTTAAATAAAATCCAACCATATTGGGATAGGGCCTTTCAGACTGCTTGTGTTCAGAAGCAATGTGCAAGGGGTACGCATTTTCAATATGGAGAATTGTGTTATCAGAGGCTTAAGGAAACCAGCACTGATGTCACCATGATTTTATTTATATATCCTACTCCACTGCTGTTTCCACTGGAGACTGAAAAAGTCTCTACTACAACAGTGAAGTCAATAATACAGTCAGTAAAAAGGTATCAAATCAAAACACTAAAATAATCTTTGAGCTTCTCAGATACGCAAACACCTTGACAGACAAGTAGGAAGACTAGACTAATACTTCAATACTTCCTAAACCCCACAGCATAAGGAGTATTTCAGAAGACCAATTTGGCTTTAGATTAATGCTTCCATTGCGTGTATTTAATAGCAACACAGGGATCTTACAAAAAGCCCTAAAGACGATCCACAGGTATCTGTTTTGCCACCAGTTTTAGGAATGAGATTTACAGGATTTGGGCTTCAAGCCTACTTAGCATCATCAGTTTTGATAGTCTAGGCTTAAAGGTTTCCTTTAAAAAAGAAAAAAAAGCCACGTTTACTAGACTAACTCTCGATGTGAGTCTTACTCCGTTCTCCCCCTTTGAAGGTGTGAGGGAGACAGCTTAGAAACCACACATCCTTTGGAAGTCTCATTAAAATAGTGGGATTTGAACAATGCACATGCATCTGGCCAACCCAACAGCGCAATAAACTCATGCAGGCTTCACTGAGAGGGTAGTGAGTGACATGAACAGATCTAAAAGCAACACTGCAAGCTATCTGAAGGCTATCAGGAGGCATTGACACAGAATGGTCTAAATCGACCAACGTCAGTGATAACCTAGCAGTGCACCGGCCAGAGCACACAGCAGAAAGCCGTTCGTAGAAATCTTTTGAGTACACTCTTTCCTGACAAAGGTGTAAGCAACTTAATTAACTACAGTGCTGCCCTGGTGAACTGCCACGAGGCCAAGTGGCTATGTGCCTCTGTGGTGAGGGAGTACATGAGATTAAATAATGTGACATTTCATGAGAAAAAAAAAAAAGCTAGGCTACGTGCACAATCAAGTCAATGATCAACTCCACAAGGACACAGATAGACACTAAGCAGCATGTTCAGGAAGGTCGGGGGAAGCAGTGGACTTCAGCCAACAAAATCTAAACACAAAGTCTCCATTTAGTACACACAACTACTCATCTACCAACAGAGGAAATATCAAAGAGAGGAAAATGTTACCTAAAAAAGTGACATTCAAGTAAAAAAGTATTACTGGTTTAATGTGAGCAAAGCGTGCCTCATGGTACATAGCAATGACGAGCATTCCTGACGGTTCAAATATGCACTGATGAAGCACACTGATTCCAGTCCCACCCATCTACCCATTCAGACTCTTCAGAATGGCGTATTCTACAAATTTCTTCCTGTAAGGGGGCAGTGTGTCAATTTTCAACTCAGTTTTTTTCCTAACTGGTTCTTGGCAAGCAGCACATATATTATTCCTGTCTTCCCAATGACTGCAAT
Source organism: Nesogale talazaci (assembly GCA_004026705.1). Classification (NCBI taxonomy): domain Eukaryota; kingdom Metazoa; phylum Chordata; class Mammalia; order Afrosoricida; family Tenrecidae; genus Nesogale; species Nesogale talazaci. The sequence continues at coordinate 16,042 of PVJH01037510.1, read as the reverse complement.
GAAAAAAAAGTATCCTTAAAATAACCCGCAGAAATCTCCCTAAGAGCTTGTTGTAGAAGTTAGCCACCAACGATGGAAAATTAAAGCCGACGGTACCTGTGGGCTAGCCTAGCTCACCCTCATGGTACCAGTGCTGTCTAATTCATAAATTCCAATCTCTGAAGTCATCTACCAGTAGGCTTGAAAAAAAAATGTAGGATGCTGTTTTCCATCAGATTTACAGATAAAAGGCAAGTCTTAGACATTCATACTGCAATTAAAAAATATATTGTCCTAAAAATTCCAAACCACAATTTTTAGTATCCTCCAGCTCCATGGCCTTCCCCAGAACCACTCTCACTTATAGCCTACGACTTTCCTAGGCAAGCTAGAGAGAGCATCCATTTCCCCCAGAGACTGCCTGAAGCGGCTCTCAAGTGAACACTTTTCCAAAGCCCAACTGGATACAATTTAGAAGGCCACTGCTCCGCTTCAACAGGAAGGGGGAAAGACCATATTGAATGCAGGCCTCTTCCTTTATTTTCTCAAGGCCACACCGTGCTTTCTCCAGTAGACTTTGGGAAGTAAAAATGGTGAAGGACAGGGAAGGAATGGTGAAACATGATTTTTAAACACAGACACACTTAAAAACAAACATACTCAAGCTTACATACTTACTAAAAAGTCTCAACACTTCTGGTGGCCTGAGCCCACCTCAGAACTCTTGGCCAAAGCCTACCCTCCCACCTCCCACACATATCCACCCCCCCCCCTTGCACACCCGCCCCCCAGGAGTTATTGCTATGTATCTTATACACACAGCAAAATCCCTCTCCCCTCCCCAATTATATAAAAAAACTAAACAGATAACTTACTTTCTTTAAATTATTTTAGTCTCTTAAAAGATTTTGACATTTAAATACTTCCTCTCTTCTGATATATTAACCCCCAAAAGTATCGTATCCACAATTGTTCGATAAAACCAAACCCTCCTTTTATCAGTCCTGGCAGGAAGAGGGAAGTTATCAATCCAATGAACCTAATTAGGAAGTGGAGAGGCCAAGAATAAAGGGTTCTTAATCCTTCACAGCTTCAACACCTTCCCACCTCTAGTATCGATCAGTAAAAAAGCTCTAATAAAATAGGTCTAGATTTCTGAGGCAGTAGATGTCATAACCAAGGCTCCCACCACTCCCAACCACTTCTCGGGATCAATTGCTTCTCTAGTCCAAAAAGGGTGATCATTTCATAAAGGAAGTAATTTTCTCAGTCCAAAATCAGTAGTTTTTTTCTTAAAAAAAAAAAAAAAAGTTTTTTTGTTTATTTTTTAAAGAAATCCCCCTTCACCCCCCTTTTCCTCTTCTTTTTCACTTAGGAAGGGGTGGGAGTGGCGGAGGAGGTTCTGATGGTAGCGGTGGTGGTCGGGACTTGTCTGTATTGCCAGATCTGGAAGGAATTCCACCAGCCCGCGGATTCAGATATTCGCTGTAAGAATGAACAAATTCAAATGGAGGCGGAGGAGTGGGCTGAACACCCTGGGCACTGAGCAGGGAGTGCAGCATATTCACAGTATCTTGATAGTCTATAGTCTGGGCTGTGTTGTGACCATTGGCCCCAGTGGGGCCTTTATCCAGTTTCATATGTGGAACTCGAGTTTTACAGCTGGACTGAGAGAAGGGAAGGCCACTCGCATCTGAGCTATGCCCGGGCAACTGGGCCATTGTGGGAAGAGGAGGGAAGAAGTTTATGGAAGATTTGGTACTCTTGGCAATCTTTGCTGGATGATCAAACACTGTTCCTCCAGTTTCTTCCGGCGGACCCCTTTTGCGAGCAGAACTCGAAGAGGAGAACGAACTGGACAAGCTGTACGTCTTGTGCAGTAAGGTGCTTGTTTGACTATGTTTTGGATCACTTGGACGTTTGTTCCCGGAACCAGCTGGAAGTTGTGAGTGTGAGTGCTTGTGTGAGTGGTGATTGTGATGATGGTGATGGTTAGATGGGTGAGTCTTGTGCTTTTCCTTGTGTTCTCGGTTCTTTGTAACACTGTCATCTACAGAATTGTGCTTTTCAGATGAAGCATGGACTTTAATACGCATCTTTATCTCCTCTGGCTTTGAAGAGGCAGTTTTATCGCCACCTGCCATTGGGATTCTCATTTTGAAAGCTGATTTGTCAGTCTTTTCCAGAAAAGAGCGCTCGGGGTTTTCTGAGCCCTCCATGGGCATCTTCAGAATGACTGAAGAATGGCTGTCCTGGTGGGATAACAGATTCTGGGCAGCATATGCATACTGTGACTTCACGTTGGCCTCCATGTTCTCCAGCTGCCTCTTCTGGGCAGCCAACTCTTCTGCGTGCTTTGCACGGTATTCTTTCAGAGACACTTTAGCTGACGGCACACTCTTACTGCTCTGCTTCTGGGACAGAAATGCATTTGAACCATCTGGTTGCAAGGAGTGATCGACACCGAGAAGTGCTATCTTCTCACTAGTCCGATGACCTTGAGAAGATTCCAGTTTAAAAGGCTGAGGTTGAGAAGTTGGCCAACGCTCACCAGGCAACATCTCCACACTACTCACATTGCTGGATGACTCTTCAGTGGGTAAGAGGGAAGGCACAGCGTTCGTGGTAGAAGAAGTTGACATGCTCATTAAACCTGCAATAGTTGTGTCTGAAGAGCTCTGGGAAATCATATTGAGGATTGTCTGCTCTGAAGTATTTTCATCTGCTCCTCGGTCATCTGCTTTTGTTTTCTTGGCAGCCTGGCATGCCTAGAATAAGGCAAAATAACATTTCTTCAGGTCGGGTAATTTATCACCATCAGAGAAAATAAAAATTTCTATCACTCAGAGCCTGAGTACCCTTAAGCCTCCTCCACTACCCTGAGCACATTCAACTTCTCCAATTCACTGGACTCAAGAAAATAAAATGAAAACTTTTATCTCAATTTATGAAAAATGAATGTTACAATAAATTTAACTTTTAATTATTAATTTATTTTATTATTTTTATTTTTTTTGGAAAACGTCAAAAATAAATTTTTATGACACTGGTAAAAGAATGATTCCATTGTTCATAACTAAAAAATATTTCACATACTCTGCACTGCAATCCATGTAAAACAATTCTAAAGTCCTTTATAAAAAGTAGACAATGTCAGAGATAAAATTTTGATACCACTCTAATCTTGTAAAGGTACATCTTGCCTTCACCAGAAGCCAGTAAATCAGAGAAGCCACTTTTCCCCGTCAGTCTCCACACCAAAAGGACTTGACCAACTGATCAAAAGCTACACACCCCAAAGCAAATCCGGGTATCACCTACAGTCATTGACACCTACGAAGTGGATGCCACGATATTGCCTGACTACAGGAAGGGCTGCAGATGAGACTTTCTACTCCTGTAAAAAGTGAGTTTCAGTAACTGCGCGGCTTACCCTATTTCTAGAGAGCTACTATAAGTTTGAATGACTGCAAGTTGGCACAAGGGAAAATGAAAAATTTTTTTTTTAAAAGGGAAAATTCAAATTCAGGGTACTCATCCAATTTTGGTATGGTCCCCGTTGCAAGTCAAGAAATGAAACTAGTTTTATTCCACAAACAGACAGAAGTCATTCTCACCCTCCAATTCCGAATGCGTTTGAGCCTATTGGGTGTCTTCTCCAGAATCTGTAGAAATTCATGAGTCAGCTCTACATTTTAGAAAAAGGGGGAGGAAGAAAAAAAAAAAGGAATATTAGAAACACTCAGCGAAGCAGAAGTAATGAAGCAGGGATAACCTCAACTAACTCACTATTTTCATCTGGATCAAGTCACATTTGCCCATACATGTGACACATCAAGAGCAAGTGCTTTCCAAGGTCCCTTACTCTAAAACTTACCATCTAAAAGTTCCAAGGTCACAGTGGCGTCAACATACTCCCACCAGTGCTTCCCGTCAGTTGAGACTGGGATCTCCCAGTTGGACCACTTGCAAGCCAGATGAATGCAGACACAGGCCACCACAGGAGGTGTGTACTGCAGACTAAATGTGGTCAAATGCAGGCTGACATCAGAGGGAAGGAAACAGAGAGTATCATGAGCTCTCAATTCTGAACCCAGAGCTAAAACTCTCCATTATTATTTTTGTTTTTAAAGGAAAAAAAAAAAGCTTTAAAAAACAAAAAAAAAAACACTGACGAGCAAGACGGGCAAGAAATAGCCAGCTCTGATTCCACACTCAGTATGAGCATTCCATTAGCCCACCTTTTCAAATAGCAACCATTTCCAAATTCCTTGGTGATTCAATTCACATGTTACCAGGGACTCCCTTCTAACCTCAAAATGCTGTCACCCAGTGGTACACGGGTGTTTATAAAATACTCTGTTCGCTGCTTCATTAGTAGTTTTCTATCCTCAGTATAAGCTTGCACCTTAAGGAAACTTTTAGAATTTTTGGTGTTATCTCTATATGAAATACCGAAGGAAAAAGTCAAAATGGCCTTTACTTTTACCAGTCATAGTTTTGGTCTATTTAAAATAGTGATTAGATGATCATTCCATGAATTGTCAATATGTATAATTGATGATTTATTTTAAAAATTTCTTACATCAGGCTATGAAAATGTAAGAACTTAGTTTTGACAGTCGTTAACGATATCTTTGGTTTCCACAACTATAGGTTGGAAATGAGAACAGGGAAGTTACTATGCAATATATGACTTTTTTAAATCTTTTTTTTTTTTGGGGGGGGGGGGGGCATCACTTCCTCTGGTGGTCGTGGGCGCTACCCAGTGCTGCTCCTGAGAGCCGCTGCTGGATTTGAACCACCAAGCCCGCAGGCCGTAGTTCCGCACTCAACCACTTACCACTGGGGCTCAGCCCGACATATATTTTTTTTAAGTAAGAAAATATCGCAACTCTTATTTTACATGTAAGTGCCCACTTTGGGACAGAAGAAGGGAAAAAAAAAAAAAAGAGTAATTTAAAATGTTGTAAACATTGCTGCGTTCTCCAAATTAGGTTGTGAGTCACTGTTGACGAGCGTCAAGTTCATCTAAACTTTCAGTTCTGTACTCATAACAGATTTTAAGGCAAAACAAAATGCAGATCAGTACTAATACATACTAACCAAAATAGCGATATGATTGTCCCATGAAGTATGAATATGTTTAAGTAATGGTTTGCATTAAGATTTTCTTTTAGGCCATTCAACTGAGTCAATTCAGACCCGTAGTGACCCTATAGGGTAGAAAAGAACAGACTTCATAGGGAGGAATTCCAAGGCTAGAATCTTTATGGAAGCAGACTGCCACCCTTTCAGGTGGTATGTGGCCAACTGCACCAGTAGGGCTCCTAAATAATTACATGAGCATGACAAAGTGCCATGGGACTTAAGGTTCAACTACGGAAATCAACATTACCAAAGAATAATCTAAATTATACACTGATACACATTGTATCAAAGATCATTTCTATGCTTAGACCTTTGGGTTCTAGTTTACTAAGTGTTTGTCCCTCAAAAAAAACGACAGCTTTAACCTCTGTTCTATCCCAAAAAGACAAGAAGAAATTTTAAATATAAACCTGTTCGTTGCCATGAAGTAAGAAGTCTGTGCCAAGTCCTTGCTTGCTAAAAAAACAAAGGGTCAGGGGGATGGAGGAGAAAGTCATTAGTCCATTCCTCTTCAAACGATAATCAGCATGCATTTATCTTTTGCCATCACCCACGACCATCAAGTCGGTTCACTCAGAGCAACCAAACAGGGCATAGTAGAACTATCCAACAAAGTCCCAAGGCTGTAAATCTTTACAGAGGCAGACCCCACACCGCTCTCCTGCAGAGCAGCCAACGCATTAGAACGTCTGACCTGCTGCTTAGCAGCCCAGGGCTTTAATTTTGGACCCACCAAGGTTCCTCTAGTCTTTTCGAGATACTGAGACTAAATAATGGGCTGAATGAGGCACGCATAGTCCCTGGCCACCTGATGTTTATATTCTGCCAAAAGTGACATAGTAACAATATAGATTTTTATATTAATATGCTATTCTCAAACTTAGCAAGGAAAGCTTTATGCTGCGTTCCAGGTGTTTTCTGGGTAACTTGTTTAAAGTCCAATTCCTGTGCATCCTCCAAAGAATTTGATTCAGTATGTTTGGAAGAGGAACATGCACTTTCAACAAGTACCTCGGAGATCCTGATGAAAGGACTCACAAGCACCGAGTTAGAGGAAACACCAATGCAGGGAAAATCTGAGCATCCTCAACACAGTTGGGAATTGGGACTTTTGTTGAAAATGAAATTTTAATTAACCATGGTAATGACAGCATAAATCTTAATATGACAGAACGTGTAATATTGTGTAATATGTAAAGTATATGCCAATAAAACCATTAAAAAAGGAAAAATGAAGTTTTAATTAAGGTAGTCTTTGATCTGAACCATAAATTATCAAATAACAGGTAAATTATGTAATGTATTTAATGTGTAAATTCCTCCTTCAAGGCTGAGCCCCAGTGGCGTAGTGGTTGTATGCATGACTGCAGCCCATATAGGGTTGGCAGTTCAAATCCAGCAGCAGCTCTCCAGGAGCAAGGCTGGCCCTCTTACTCCCACCAGGGCAGTGATGCCCACACACACAAAAAAATAATTGCTCCTTCAAAAAGGAAGCATGCTTTGGGTGAAAATCAAATTTACACCTTCCTAAAACCTCAGTCTTGGGCTGAGCCCCGGTGGCGTAGTGGTTGTGCACGGGACTGCGGCCCACTGGGACGGCGGTTCAATTCCAGCAGTGGGGCTAGGCCTCCTACTCCCACCACCGGGGAGCAGTGATGCCCCCCCTCCCTCCCAAAAAAAACCCTCAGTCTTTTCAATGAGTGTATTTTCCATCTGTTTAATCCAATCCTTACTCAGAGTACCATTTTTTGGGGGAGTTTTGGGTTTTTGTTGTATTTTGTTTGTTTGTTTGTTTTGGGGGCACCACTGCCCTGGTGGGAGGAGGAGGCCCAGCCTTGCTCCTGGAGAGCTGCTGCTTGATTTGAACTGTCAACCCTGTGGGCCGCAGTCCTGATCCTCAAATTTTTTTGGGGGGGCATCACTGCTCTCCGGCAGTGGGAGTAGGAAGCCCAGCCCCACTACTGGAATTGAACCTCCATCCCAGTGGGCCGCAGTCCCGCGCACAACCACTACGCCACCGGGGCTCAGCCCCCCAGAGTACCCTTTTAATGCTTTCAAAAAACATGAAGAATTTGGGAACATGATGAAAATTTTCCAATGAAAAACACACTGAAATATAAAATAGTTTGGTCTACAAGATGATACTAGCCACTTAAATACGTGTCCAGGTAGGTTTGATATTACTAGGTAGGAAAAACAGGACGAACTGGGCTTGATTCTATTATCTACCAAGATGAAATCAGAATAAAAAGTAAAGTCCTGCCCAGGGATTGTTAGTCATAGAATTAGATTGTATGGCCTTTAAAAGTGCCTAAAGCTATCACTTCTAGACTCAATATTAGGACTTGGTGACTTTTCAAATTCAACCCCTGACTTTACAAATATATTCAAATGCATAAGTCTTCAACTGGAAAATATTTAAAAGCATTATTTATAAGAAATCTCTCTCTCAAAACTCTGAAGTCAGACTCTTCATTTTGACTGCACCAGGCACACCTTTCAACTTTACAGTTGTCTCATGTATCAACAGTTAATAAAGATGGTAAACGGTAAAAGCAACCGAGGACCGCTGTCTCAAGCTTCCTTACCTCGAACAAGCTGAGTGCACTTTACCACATGTGTATGCGGATGATCGATTGTTAGTTCAAAACCTAAAATCAAGAAAATCTGGTTAAAGCACTAAAGAACTCAAGATATTTTATCCAGCCTTTATCGGGGTCACCATGTAAGGATTCCCTTATCCTCTCTCCAAATGGCTGTTCAGTGACGAAATGTACCACATAAAATAGGCAGTGTGCCCGGAGAAGAGGCACTATCCTCAGAGCTGCTGTTTTTGAGCCAGAGAGCACCACTAAAATATAAAACTACGCAGTCTCAAGACCCTTTAGCAAACCTCTGAACACAAAACACTTCGAGGCAAAAGAACCTAAGTGAATCTAAACATAGTTTAGAAGGGATAACTACTTGTTTATGGCTTAACCTTGATACATTTTACAATTCATTCCACTCTTACCTCAGTTTTATTTCTTTCATCTCCTCCTCTACAATTGGCAGCAATCATTTTATCCAATATGGCATTTAATAAGTTTACATAATGTAGCATCGGTTTACTTAAAAAAAAATTATTAAGTTTTCTGAAGTTACCACTTGGGAGCATATAAATAAAATTTTCTATAAATTATTCTATAAAGACTACCAAAAGATTACCAACTCAGGATCTACACGCAACCCCCGCCCTAGGGGACGGACAACAGAAGAGTAACTGAAGGACGACACCGGAGTATAAAACATGACAAAATAATAATTTATAAATTACCAAGGGTTCATGAGGGAGGGGGAAAAAAATGAGAAGTTGATACCAAGGGCTCAAGTAGAAAGCAAATGCTTTGAGAATGATGATACCAACAAATATACAAATGTGCTTAACACACACACACACACACACACACACACAAAATGTGCTTGACATATATAGTATGATAAGAATTGTATGAGCCTGAATAAAATGATTTACAAAATAAAAGAATGCCAATAAAGATGGAGACTATTCAAGATGCAGTAAAACAAGATGGACCCATTAAAAAAAAAAAAAGATTACTAACGCGCAGGTTTCCATGTTAGAGATGCTATTATAGTAATAAAGTGGGAAGAGTATTAAAAGATAATTGAATGTTGTCACGAACTTTTTGAAATCCCTTCAATATGTGCTATGCAATACAGCTATATCAGTAATTTTTTTGGCAAGCATACATTCTTCCCCTAGAGGAAAAAGTACTGCCTACAGCAAGAGTCTTAGACAATCTCCCTGCTTGTGATGCACTGCCTTACCATATGTCCCTCAAAATGTGATGGACACCCTAATCTTATGCTAACATCTAAATAATCCAAACCCACTATCAAATGGACTGATAAGGACAGGAGAGAACTGCCTCTGGGGTTTCTGAGACAGTAAGTCTTATTTATGGTAGTGACAGTTTCTTTGGGGGATGGGTTATCTTTTATGTTAACGAGGCAGAATAGGCACCAGTGCTTTTCAACAAGTCAAAGAACCCACCAACCAGGAATGAAGGTTCTGCTAGGGGAGTGATGGGCCAGGCTTCCAGAATAGGCCTCATTTTCCACTCCACCTTTGTTGACTGAGCCGCTGCCAAGAACCTGGGCCCCATCCCCTGATACCTGGCAAACAAATGCACTGCTGCCTCGTGGACTGACTGCTTCTCTGAGCTGCCAACAGTGTCGACGGGGAACAGCTTCAAGGGCAAGTGGGGGGGGGGGGGCGCGACTCTCCTGCGCGACTGGGAGGTCCCTGGGAAGAATCTGGATGTGAGGAAGGAGGCATGGTGCAGGCAGAGGAGACCGCTGTGGAGATGACTCGGAAGCTGCAGAAGTGGGAGAAGAAACGCTCCAAAAATGAAAAGAAGCGACCGGCTGTACTTGCACTTGCGTCTCAGGAAAACCGTGCTCCTGAGGTGTGGGATTGGTGGGCAGGAAACCAATGGGGGAAAGGCTCCAAAAGAAGAAAAAGCAGGGGGCCCTGGAGGCTTGACAGGAAAATGCATTTGAAGACCAAGTTATATCTGCTCTTCCCAAACCCAAGAAAGAGAGATTGAAGCTGGTCAGCAGTGATCTAGAAAGGCCACCTTTCCCCAATTAGAAGAAACAGAAGTCTCTCCCCAAAGAGGACCCTGCATGTGATCTACAGGAGGCAGCCAACGGTGGTGGGGGTGGGGGTGGCTGCAGTGGGAGCATCCCAAGGAAACAGCAGCAGCGCTCCATAAAGGGGGAGGCGCCGGCTGCTCACAGTAAGAGCAACAGCACTAAGAAAAAGCAAAAAAAATTGTGCTTGTTTTGTTTGTGGCATCACTGCCCTGGTGGGAGTAGGAAGCCCTGCCTTGCTCCTGAAGAGCTGCTGCGGGATCTGAACCGTCAACCCTGTGGGCTGCAGTCCCGCACACAACTACTATGCCACCAGGGCTCAGCCGAAAAAGCAAAAATTTAAAGACCAGCAAGGAAGATTAAAATGGTGCTCCCCAACCCTCTCAAAAACAACAGCAACAACAACAGTACCTACACACACACAAATCAGGAATGGGGAAATGAAGATCCCAAGCCACCCCAAGATTGCCTAGCAGCAGCTCAGAAGCACCAAGGCCCTTTTTAGCTGACAGAAATCAAGGCATTCCTTGAGCTCATTCTCTGATTGACTTGTGACTGCAAACCCACCAGCAGAGGCTTTCTCCTCCTGGCAAGATTCACAGCCCCAGAAGGCCAAAGGGGAAGTCCTACTGCGTTTGTCTTGCGTTTTGTGATGGAGGGGCAAATTGTGAGAACACAAGTTTCCAGTTGTTAAAAGTCATGCTCTTGTGGTATTTGTTAAAGAAACTACGATGACACAGACAGAATGTGGTACCCGAGAGCAGCGTGCTGTTCTAGAGATCCTTAAAATGTGGAAGGTATTTTGAAACTCGGTAATTGGTAGAGACTGGAAGAGTTTTAAGGTAGTTTCTAATAAAAGCCTAGAATAACCTGAAAAGACCATTGGGAGAGTTATAATATTAAAGTGAATTCCTCCGAGGACTCAGAAGGAAGTGTGGTGAGTTATAAAGAAAATATCATCTTAGAGAATACATATGGTGCCAGCGACCGAATACTGATGGATGCAAATTTCAATTGTACTTCTGGGACGGCATTATAAATAAATGTGAGCATGTGCTTGGGCAATGAAGGAAGGGCAGTGGCAAAGAATTTGTCTGAGTCTCAAATGTTCAGCATAAGATAGTACTTGTGAGTGATGAACACAGATATATGGCTGTTGAGATTTATAAGTAAGATACTAAAGGGGCCACATGGTTTCTTGCCAACAAAGTAAAACAGGAGGAAAGAGCCTGACTTAAAAATGAACTGAAAAAGTGAAAATAGAACTTAACCAGGAAATTTTGCTGCACAAACTAAGGACACAAGGCCTATAGAATGTGCACCAAGAACATGGTGATAATCTTTTTTTTTTTTTTTTGGCATCACTGCTCTCCGGTGGTGGTAGTAGGAGGCCCAGCCCCACTGCTGGAATTGAACCTCCGTCCCAGTGGGCCGCAGTCCCGCGCACAACCACTACGCCACCGGGGTTCAGCCTGGTGATAATCTTTTCATTCAAGAGATGAAGTCTCTGAGTGAGAAATATAACCAATTACCACTGCAGAAAACACAGAAGCAGGAAGCACAAGAAAGTCCAGTTTACTGTACTTATTGGGTAGTTTGCCACTACCCAAACCAAAAACCTCGTGACCTCAGTCAATTTTGACCATAGTATGTTTCTCAGAGATTGTCAATTTGATGCTTTGATTGTGTGGGAAGATGCTGTGAGGTTGGGAGAGGGATGGATATATATTAGCCATATAGATGGAGGATTCTAGTGTGGTTAAAAGAAAAAAGGAGGGCTGAGCCCCGGTGGTATAGTGGTTGTGCGCGGGACTGCGGCCCACTGGGACGGAGGTTCCATTCCAGCAGTGGGGCTGGGCCTCCTACTCCCACCACTGAGAGCAGTGATGCCCCCCCCCCAAAAAAAAAAAGAAAAAAAGAAAAGAAAGAAAAAAGGAAACAGTTCACCACAGAGTAAGTGAGCACAAGTAAATCCATGCTTCTGTTGTTGCTGGATAATCTGACGTGGAGAAAATTGAACAGTAAGAACAAAAGGAGAGCATGCTCCCTGCCTCTTGGAAATCCACAGGCAGCAACAGGCCACAGGAGCTCTACCTGCTGTCCTCCAAGAAAGGGGCCATCCCAGAAGGAGGGGCACGGGGTGTTGGCTTCTCAGTGTCAAAAATGGGGTCCATACACAGCCTTCTAATTTTCAGTCAGGTCTTCACCAACTTGGTTTCCAAGAGCAAGGCTGTTTTAAGGAGCACTGGTGGCACATTAGTCACACATGTATTAGGCTGCTAGTCACCAGGTCTGCAGTTTGAAACCACCTGCTGCTTCTCTGGAGAAAGTCACTTGGGGAGAAAGACAGGCTTTTCCTGTAACTACATTTAGGAATGGGTTGCCTTTGTTATGCTATCCAGACAGAATTCATGCAGGGCGTGTTTTCAGCTGATCTCTAGACACACAGAAACAAGCCATCCTCGAGCTGTACTCTGAATTTGGATTTCTAGACTCTAAACTGAGAAAATAAAATTTGTTGAAGCCACCCTCTTTTGGTATTTCTGTTATAGCAGCACCAAATAACAGACCCTGCCGAAAATAACAGAGAATAGCAGAACAGTATCAGAGCTCCGGCTGTAACAGGTGTACCAGGAATTCCTTCAACTCCACTTTGGTATTTCATGCACTGGTTATCAGTTGCTTCTAATTTATTGGGGGCTCTTACATCTTCTCACAACCATCTGTACATATGTTGTCATCTTCTTCCAAAACATCTTTTTCCCCCAAAACGTTTTCTACTTGAGCTCCTGGCATCAGCTCCTTTCCTTCCCTCATGATTTATCAATTAATCTTTTTTTTTTTTTCATGTCTTACCCCAACTGCTGTTCCATCTCACTCACTTTTCTGATTACCAACCCCCTGGGTTGAGGGCCCTTAGTCAATCACTGTTATTGGTTTCCCCATTACCCTGTTCCCCCCGCCCCCTCCCCGCCATCAGTTTTAAAAAACGAATGCTGTTTACCTACTTACAACAACAGACCATAAAACCTTGGAAGTTGTTTAGATATTTTCCCCAGTTAATGATTGCTTTAGCTTAAAATGCAAATCACAAAATCTAAAATGGGAAAACAAAACCAACTGCTGTTTCAATTGTCAACTGTACTTGCATTCCATCCCAGTTAGTACAGGTCAAGGTTAAACTCTGAGATCTAGCGTCTGGAAACCGAAGGTTGTTTTAAAAAAGCCTTCCCATGGAGCAAAGGCTGGGCCTCCTACTCCCACCACCTGAGGGCAGTGATGCCCACACCGCCTCCCTCCCCCCCTCCCCCAAAAAGGCTTCCCAGGATTTCTTCCTGTTTCCTATCTTGCAAAGTATCATAATATACCATATATATATTAATATACCATATTTTTTAGACCATAAGACACACCCAGTTTTTAGAGCAGGAAAACAAGAAAATATTCTGAACCGAATAGTACTGTACACTAAAATATTAAAATAAAGCAAAATATGGTAATATTAACAGTGAAAACTCAACAGTGATGTTAAGAACCATCATCACTTTCATTAACAAATGAGAGGCATATGCTGTGCCGATCATGTGACCTGACATTGAAACCCTAAGAGGCGAGACTTCCCCTGAACACACAGCAATGGGCAGTAAGTGGGCACATGGGATCATAAGCAAATGTTCTGGGGTACCACACCTTCGGATCATAAGACACACCCTTCTTTCCTCCCACCCCCCCACCACCATTTTTTTTTGAGGGGGGGGAAAGAGTGCATCTTATAGTCCGACAAATACAGTATATGCATACATACAAGGGAGGTTCAAATTGTTCATGGAAAAATGGAATTAAAAAGATAATGCATTTTCCCCTGAAACTCTTTTAAGCCCTCTCATAATTTTTAAAATGTTTTCCAGGAAAATAATCTTACCTACCTAATGTCTGCAAAATAATACTTTCTAATATCACCAGATCTTGAACTTGCTGCAGGTAAGCCTGTAGGTGAGAAGATGAAGAAATTATTCCTCCAAAAGGTGCAATAGTGAAATTCTAAGTAATTTTAACAGCCCCTCCAAGGGAAACCCAAATAACAAAAGGCAAAGATAAATATATTCCTTTTCCATTCAGAAAAGATTCTCCATAATATATATATCATATATAGTACATATATATAATTTTAGGAGTGGTACATCGAGAGATAACGCTTTACTTACACAAGGGGGGGTCGGCTTCAAAAAGTTGATGGAAAATTTAATGAAAAGATAATGGAAGTTTTTCATGAACTTTCTGAAGCTCCCTCCTCGTACATAGCTAAGACAGAAAAATGGTGGTGCAGAGTTAAGTGCTCAATTGATAAGAGAAAGATCAGTGGCTTGAAGCCACCAGCTCTCAGTGAGGGAAAGCTGTGGTAGTCAGTTTCAATAAAGATTACAGCTTTGGATGAAATCCTATGAAAGAGATTTACTCTGATCTGAAGACTTGTGAATTGGAATCAACGGCAACAGGTTTGGTTAGTTACAATAGAAGCACCAAAAATTTGGTGCAATTGCCAATGGAGTTTCACTTTTAAAGTCTCTGTTTTAGACATAAGACGAAGTTAAAAATTCATTTTCTCCAAATTCAAAATAAACTTAGCAGAGCCTTCCTACACTACTGAATATATTTAATTAGTCTCTTTAAAAAATTTTTTTAATTAGTCTCTAACATTTGACTCTTGCTACACTTCTTTCAGATAATGCCAGATTTCTGAAAACAGTAGTTCAAAGGAAAAAGGAATAAGCAAAAAAATTCTCCCAGTTCCGTGCTGGTCAGTATCGAGGCGACTAGTAGTGTGACGCTACTAAGCACGTGAAGGGTAGGTAGCTAGTTGAAACTGATGTGAAGTGTGAGGACACTGGACTTTGAAAAACGAGTTCAAAATAAAGCACACAAAACACATCACTTATATCTTCAATATTGATTACATGGTTGTTTAATATTTGAGATATGAGTAAGATTTATAATTTTCTTAAAGTTAATTTTACTTTTGTTTTTTTGGGGGCATCATTGTCTCTGGTGGTGGTGGGCACTACTCAGTGCTGCTCCAGAAAGCAGCTGCTGGATTTGAACTGCAAAGCTCATGGGCTGTAGTCCCGCACTTAATCACTTACGCTACCGGGGCTCAGCCCGTTAATTTTACTTTTAAAATGAAGTTTTTAATCAAAGTTAGTAAGTTAAGCATTTTAAAAATTACAAATGTGACTCCCACCGTTTCTATGGAAGAGCACAGGAGAATGAGTCCTGACCCAGAAGTTAATGACTCACCTTAGCAATTAAATACCCACCATTTTGACCTTGAGTAAGACCTTATTTATGCCCAGGCCTGCTACCACATAATGGTGATAATATCTTCCTCTAACCATCTCAAAAGGACTAGAGACTTCAGTGAGAAATTATGTACAGGCAGCCAAGCCCGGATTACAAATTCCGTTCCTAAGCCTGCCTTTCAACTGATTTGTACTTAAGTTGCAACTTTTATGGCACAGATAACAGGTAGCATCAGTTAAGTATATAATAAATACATAGTACATCATATAGTGCCATCCTTCTATGTATTAAAAACAAAGAGGTGATAAAGAATAAGAATCCTTGGTTGTGCGTGGGACTGCGGCCCACTGGGACGGAGGTTCAATTCCAGCAGTGGGGCTGGGCCTCCTACTCCCACCGCCGGAGAGCAGTGATGCTCCCCCCCCCCCCAAAAAAAATTTTTTTTAATGTCTGTTTATCATCACTTCCCAATTTTACTATAAATGAGTACCTGAATTTTTTTCATCCTGTCTCTTTTTAAGGTTAGGAAAAAGCAAACACTGAAATATTCAAGAGACCCACTGAAACTCATGTAAGGCAAAGTTAAAAAAGTTAGGCCACACTATAAAGGCAAACAGATGTGTATTCAAACCCCTACCTCGCTCCGAATATCAGGAAGTGATTCTTGAGGATTGAGACAAGCATGTGCCACCTTGATGACGTGCTCCAATTTTTTTGGTTGCTCCTCTACTTTTGCTGCTAAAAATAAGGCTGCTGGAGCCACAGACTGAATAAAGAGAAAATTTAAAACATATTTACCAGTTAGTTCTAGATGATAAGTTCTAAAAGAGTTATGTCTATGACACTTCAAATTCTATGCATCACTTGACTTCATCATCTTATGTTTTTCCTAATTCTACTAAAATATCCTCTTGCTTCTAACCATTTATCCGTGTCCACTGGTGCACTAATGATGTAG
>PVJH01037509.1:0-17887 GCA_004026705.1 Nesogale talazaci | reverse complement strand
AGAAGTCACACTGGCATAGAGGGGAGCTGGAGATATGGGGAAACCAGGATGGATGGGCCCCTTCGGGCCAATGGTTAGAGTGGAGATACTGGAAGGGTGGAGGGAAGGGGGGGTAGAGAGACGGAACCAACAGCAAGGATATATACACAAGCTCTTATTTGAAGGATGGGCATCAAAGGAGTGGGTTGGGGGAGAGGTCAGGCAGTGTACGATATGACAAAACAATAACAATGTATAAACTATTGAGGGTTGGAGGGGAGGAGAGACCAGGAGAAGAGGGGAAGGAATGGATAAGCCGATACTAGGGGCTAAAGGGAAAAAGGTGGACGATTAGAGAACAATAATAGAAGTGGACATGTGAGGGTGCTTGACGAGTATGCTTATTTATATATTGTGAAAAACGATGTATGAGCCCCCAATAAAATTATTGAAAAAAATTAATTAATTAATTAAAAAAAAAAGATAGCTCTTGAAATGTTACTTTTGATGATGAGTGCAACACCCATCCTCTTGAATTTGTCATTCCTGGGATAGTAATCAATATGATTATCTGATTCCATATTGCTCTATCAGTGCATGTCAGCTCACTTATGCCTAGGATATCAATCTTTTTGCATTCCATTTCATTCTTTGTTACTTTTCAATTTTCCAAGATTCATAGTTCATACATTCCATGCTCAAATTACTAATGTGCATTTTCTTATTTTTAGCCATGTCCCAGCACCAAACAAAAGTCTTGTAAGCTTTGCACCATCTATAGCATTAAGGTCAACTCCACTCTGAGGAGGCAGGCAGCTCTGGCCCTCTCATATTTTGAGTGTCGACTAAACCGGGGGTTTCATGTTCAGACATGACACCAGACTATGTGCCACTGTTATTCATAAATGTTTTCAATGGCTAATTCTTCAGAATTCTTCTCCCTAGTCTGTTCTTTTTATGAAATATCTGATGAAATCATGGGTGACTCTACTGTTATTTGGAGTATCAGTGACATAGTGTTCAGTGTCGTAGCAACCTGCAAGACACTACAGGACAACAAACTGACAGACAGATGGAATGATGCTTTTATACTTGGGTCTTATTTACAATAAAGGTTATAAAACTTTCAAAAGGAAAATAAAAGAGTGAAATAAAGCAAGACACTTGTAATTGTAGGGGGCTACATACACTGATGGCAGACACTTGACTGAAAGCTCAGAGAATAAAGGGACAGATTAGAAGAGCTGCAAATTTAATTCAGAGAGGGAAGAAAAAACATTTAGGTGATATTTAAAATGACCAGAATTTGGGAAGCTCTAAAGGTAACAAAAATCTGTTGCAAAGAATACTTTGTTCTAGTATTTCCACATTCTGTGATGCTCACCTACCCAACACAATCACTGAAAACAAAATGGGTGCATAAGCTAATGTGGTGAAAGAAGCTGAGGGTGCCTGGTTATCAAAAGATATAGCATCTATGAACTTAAAGCCTTGAAGATAAATAAGCGGTCATCTAACACCACAGTCATCTAACTCAGATGCAACAAAGTCCACATGGAAGAAGCACACCAGCTTGTGTGATTTTGAGGTGTCAATGGGATCAAGTACCAGGCATCTAAGTCCCAGAAAAAAAATCATACACAAAGTGAAGGGGGGGGCATGGAGTGGAGATCCAATACCCATCTGTAAACAATTGGATATCCTTCTACAGAGGAATCACAGGAAAGAGATGAACCAATCAAAGAGCAGTATGATACCAATGGATCAGTTTTCTTCTAGTTCTTAGGTGTTTCCTTCCTCCCACTATCATGACCTCAATTTTACCTTATGAATCAGATTAGACCAGAACATGCACACTACTGCAGACAAGAGTCCCCAACACAGGGAATTCAGGATAGATACCCCCCACCCAAGACCAGCAATGAGAATAGAGATACTGGGCACAATAGGGGAGGGTCAGGGAGAAGGGGGGAATTGATCACAAGGATCAACCTAGAACCCCCTCTCAGGGGTATGAACAATGGAATAGTAGGTGAGGGGCAATGGAGGATGATGTAAGATATGAAAATAATAATCTCTAGCTTATCAAGGGTTCATGAGGGAGGGCAGGCAGAGGAGGAAGGGAGAAGAAATGAGGAGCTGATATCAGGGGCTCAAGTGGAAAGAGAATGCTTTGAAAATGATTATGGAGGCATATGTGCAAATATGCTTGACACACTGCATGAATATATGGATTGTGATATGAAATGTAAGAGCCCCCCAATAAAAATATTTAATAATAAAAAATTCTGTGTTGTGGCTATAATGCTTTTTCAAAATATTGTATGTTTTGGCTCGTCTTTATTCTATCATTTATATATCTCTACTTTACATTATAGTTAATTTACATAAATAAATATCTTCTAAACTGATGCCTCCTTAAAGGAAAAGTTCATAGCTTACCCATCTTTTTCTAGACTTCATGCAATGCTGTTTATCTCACCTAGGGCTTGATTAATATTTATTGACTGAATGAATGAAAGTAAACAGAGGAGAAAGTATAAATGGAAAATAAGTGGCAAGTGTGAATTTGCTGGTGGTATCTATAGGATCTAATAATTGTTTGGGTATGCTAGAAAATAATTAAGAAAGGCTAGAAATTCTTGTCTGAGTGATTTTTTTAAATTATCGCATCACTTACAGGAATGGGATGCCAGTTAAAGAAATGAGTGTCATAAGAAGGATTAATATGGCTCATACCTATTAGTTGTAGGTGATGGCTAATATATCAAGGTAAGAGAAACTATGCTATGACTGACCAGATGATTTTAGATCCCAGGATGGGCTTCTTGGCTAGTCGTTGCAATGTGAAGCTAGTTTCATACAGGGAGAACCTCGAGATAGTGAAGGAGATGAGGGTGCTAGAAAAAGGATCAAAAAGCAAGCAAACAAAACAGGAGAAAACCTCTAAGAACAGAATTACAAAGGCAGGAAGAGAAGGAAAACAGGGTCTGAGGTACAGGAGCAAGGTCAGGGGAAAACGTTGGCACCATGAGTGTCAGAAATAGAGCCCAAGTAGTTTCTTAAAGAAACATGTGATAAACAACATGAAATGCACCAGTCGTTGGAAACTGAAAGAAAAAAAAAAGGAAAGACAAATCCATCTGCCCTGTACAAAGCAGAATCTGGGGTTTCACCAAAGTAGAGTAGCAACTGCCAAAGACTCTGAATGTCCAAAGTCTTAAGAACATACATGGACTACTTTCCTAAAACTAGAACTGAGAAAAAATGGAATAACCATTTGTTTGTTGTAGAAATAAATGGAGGGGGGAAGTGATTAAATGAACATGTTCAATCAGGTATTATTGCGGCATGGCACAGACAACTTAAATCAAATGTATGAACTAGGGGAGATTTTCAGTTACTAGCTCTAGGCAGTTCTACTGGACACTGACTTTTCTAATTAGTCTTTTTTATGCCCTCCTTGGATGGCCTCTCCTAGGAATAGGCATCCAATCTTAAATGAGAAAAGGAGAAGAGTTTTCACTACTTCCTCTGCAGAAAAGGAAGCTGGTGTATCTGGCATTGTCGGCCCATTTTTCCAAATCCCAGTAACTGGACAGAAACTGAGAACATAACTCCTTCCGACAATGAGGAACCTTGAAAATTCAGAATCATTTATTTTAAAGACCTCCTTGAATTTCTTTGACTCTCCGGTCCCACTACATCTTCTTCAGCTGGGCATGTGGCAATTCTCTCTGGGACACATCTCTTTTCAGCATGAGTAAATCAGTTCTTGCAGGGAGAAAGCCTCATGGGGCTGCTCACACTTGCCCCGCCACAAGAGCAGATTAGACCCAAGTATTCATGCTTGTTCTTTATATGTTCACTACCCACCCACCCCCAATGCATAACAACATTGGAAATGAGCTGGGAAATTCTGCCTCTTCTCAAAGCTGACACAAACCCTGTCAGACTACTAATGTATTCAGCAGCCACCTAGTCAGCAATGCAAAATGGTCCCCAGGTTCAAGGCTATGATGCATTAGAATATAATTTGGCTGGGGCTTCTCTCTCTATTATGGAGAACAAATGCATTTTTGAGTGACTTGAAGAAGAGGTCACGCTATTGCTTATGATGGGTAAACTCAAAGAGGGTCAGAGAGGAAACGCATTTCAGACAAGCCATTGGAAAGTATATCTGCTCTTTCAAATCTAATCCTATTTTTAGGTCTCTCTCTTCACTTTTAGGGCAGGGAACTTGGCTGCCATCTGGGGCTCTATTCTCAGTTTGTTGTGAGATTTTAGATTTGTTGACTTCCTCGGTGCCCCCTGCTACTCTGTTATGGAGGAAAGAAAACACGACATAGCTTAGGCTATAGGGTAGACTGAAAATGTGTTACACTTATTGTTTATCTCCCTAAGACCAGAATCTGGACAATTTCCAAAAGCCTTGCAATAGCTGGGGGAGAGTGAGCTTGCTTCCATCCACACCCCTTCTCCAAACAGACCATGCTGAAAAGATGCCTGTGTGCTGAGAGTATTGTCATTTTTTTTTCACTGCTTCCACTTGTCTTTCCTACATAAGTTCATGTCAACAAGAGATCCAATTTACGATCTTTACTAAGAAGCTCAAGTTTCTACTTCCCAAAACCAATTAAGCAGTATATTTAGACAGAAGGCAAATATGCCTTAGGTATTCTTAGCCAAACCTTGCAGGAAAAAAATTGCTTAGCACTGCATTATATTTGCAGTCTACTTTGGCTAATTAAACCAGATGAAAGAAAGGGAGAAAGGAAATGCAGAATTACATGAAAAATCAATCTGACTTATTTTGACAGGCCTCGAGTACATTATTAGGAAACACGACTAAAAGTAATTTTTCTATAACCACATAATTTCATATATATGTGCTTATGGGTCAGGCCAGTTCCCAAGCCAAAGTCCTCCTGGTTCTTGCTGGCTTTTATTGGTGGAGATGGAAGGGACCTATGAGGGCCAGACTTAACTTTCACTGTGAAGAGTCTCACAGTTCCACGAGCAGGTCTTGGCTGTACACCCTCCAGCCTACATGAAGTTTCTTTTGCTAAAAAAAAAAAGTCACAGTCCATCTGCTGTGCAAATATACAAATACAAAACCATCACCAGTTTCATTAGGAATTGGGCCCTACTAGGATACAGTGGCCCTTTCACCTTTTAGATGAGGAATGAATGTTGTAATTGTGGATCACAGCTCCCAAACAAGACCCTTCCTGGGCATTTAATAGAATCCATCTTGGCTTCAGAGGAAGCCACGGGGCCAGTAGCGAGCCCGCAAGTTCTTCCCCCCAAGCAAAAAGAACAAATATCAAGCTTGAGCCTCCCTTCTGGGACATAGTTAGCTATCTTTTTTCACCCTTTGGGTGAATTCAGAAGAACTGAAGATGTGCAAGGGAAATCACTAATCGCTTTAAAATGTCTAGTCTCTATCAGTTTATGACAACTACGTTATCCTTATGCATCGTCCCCGTGGTGAATTTTTACACATATTAAGAAGCCACAAATGTTTCAAAGAGTAGCTTGACTTCATAGGGTCCTAGATTGTTGTGTTTTTACTTTTTTAATAATCATCATCTATTACTGCTTTTAACTAGTAAACATAGAAAGACTTGCATTTTAGATACCTTTCCTCTAGATTGAGCAGGACTGAAGTGATCCAGTAAGAGGGAACAATTGAACTGACTGCCATGTATATAGCAAGTATCTCTGGCAGTGTCAAAGAATCCTGCAACCCTGATTGTTTCTGGGAAGACATGGTATTGTTGGAGAGCTGTCGCCTCACTTAGTTATCCTGTGAAATTTGGGAAAGAGAGGAGGAAGAAGATTGTTGTCTTCATAAAGTATATTAGTTTCCTATCACAGAGTGTAGGACTTAAACCAACAGAAATGTATTCTCTCACAGTTACAGGGTCGAGACATCCAATATCAAGGTTTTGTCAGGATCATCCTCCTTGTGAGGGCTCAAGGGAAGATTCCTTTTTGCATTGGTAATAGCTTCCGGTAGCTGTCAGCAGTCCTTGGCATACTTTCATTTATCGCGGTGTCACTTGGATCAGTGCATGTGCCTGTATCTGAATTCAGGACCATTGTCGATGCATTTGAGTAGAGGTGCTGGAGAAGAGCATTGAAAATACCAGGGGTTGCTAAAAGGATAATCTAATTTTTGTTCAAAGAATATGCCCAGAGTGTTCCTTATTGACTAGGGTCGTGATACCATGCCTTGCGCATTTGGGGCAGGTTGTCAGGACAGATGAGTCCCTGGAGAAGATCATCGTGCTTGGTAGAGGGGCAGCCAAAAAGAGAGAGTCCTCAAGGAGATGGATTGACACAGTGGCTGCAACAATGGGTGCAAGCAAAGAAACATTTGTGAGAATGACACAGGACAGAACCACTCCAGGTGAGAACTGACTGGATAGCACCACACAACGATAACAAGTCCATTATAACTTCATCTTAACTCATAAGTATCTGTCCCAAAGCAACATTTTCAAGTAAGATCGCATTCAAGTACCAAGAGTAAGGATTTCAACATGTCTTTTCAACATCACTCAATCCACTACTGTGAGCTACAATTTAGTTTTACAGGGGAATCTATTGTTTCAGACATAAGCAAAATTTCTCTAGGTACATTTTTAATAAAAATCAATCTCTAGTGTGATGACTGTTGGAAAAGGTAAATTCTAATGGTTAACCTGAAGCCCAGGTTTTTGAATGTCTCATCAACTTATTTTATTTTTGCACTCTTCTTGAATGATCTCCAATAGTGTTTTCTTTCTCTTTTGGGTATGGCCAAAGAAATGACACCAAGTTCCAGGTTTCTAAGGGTTATCACAATGTAATTTGTTCTTCTTCTATCCTCGGCACTCCCTCCCTCCAATGTATATTCTTTTACACAGCTTTCTCAATCATTCTTCTATCGATTCCATCAGTGTAGTTTGACTTTCCTTTCTTAATATTCATTGAGTGCTTACTCTTCTCAGGGACAGGAAACTTCATAAGGTTCATGGAAAACTAAATTAAAAGACAATGGAAATTTTTCTCATTTTTAGATGTTCCCTTGTAAGTAGGCCTCTTAGATACTAGGTCTAAACAGACTGATAAACAAGATTTCATTCAATCTCTAGACAAATCCCTACAAATTATTATCTTCATTTTCCAATTGAGAAAGTCAAAGGTAAGGTAGTTTGGCCAACATTACACAAATAGTAAGTGGAAGAATTCAGATTTGAGCCAGATCTGCCCATTAAAAACTCACATGCTTCCCTCCACCCTCCTGGTATTGTCACTCTCACCATTGGTCCTGAAGGAATCATCTGTCCTGGATTCCCTGTGTTTCTGGTTCCTATCTGTAGCAGCATACATACTCTGATCTATCAGGATTTGTAAGGTAGAATTGGGATCATGATAGTGGGGGAGGGTAGGGAAGAATTTAAGGACTAGAGGAAAATTGCATATTTCATCATTGCTACAATGTACCCTGGTTGCTTTGTCTCCTCCCTGCAACCTTTCTGTAAGGAGAGGTTGCTTTACCCACAGATGGGCTTTGAGTCCCTAATCTGTACTTTTCCTCTTTTACAATGATATAATTCAATGATATCGTTCTTTGATGCCTGATACCTGATCCCTTTGACACCTTACGATCACACAGACTGGTGTGTATCTTCCATGTGCGTTTTGTTGCTTCTGAGCTACAAGGCCACTTGTTTACCTTCAAGCCTTTAAGACCCCAGACACTGTATCTTTTGATAGCCAGGCACCATCAGTTTTCTTCACCATATTAGTAGAAAGGGGGAACTGATTACATGGATCTACATATGGCCTCCTCCCTGAGATAAGGACAGCAGGAAAGTGGTTGAAGGTAGCCATTGGACAGTGTAGGATATGACAAAATAATAATAATTTATAAATTATCAAGGGTTCATGGCAGAGGGGGAGCGAGGAGAGAGGGGAAACATGAGGAGCTGATACCAGGGACTTAAGTGTTAAGAAACTATTTTGAGAAAGATGATGGAAACAAGTGTATAAATGTGCTTTGCATACAATGAATGTATGTATAGATTGTGATGGGAGTTATATGAGGCCCCAATAAAATGTTTTAGAAAACCTTGAGGCAACCTATAGTTGGCGATGAAATCTACTCTCTGGCAGTAGGTTTTCAAAGGCAAAATTTTGCAGTCATTATATAAATTTAGGTAACAAAAGTCTGAACCCATCTTTGTTTTTAAGTAAGTTTCACTGCAATTAAAGCATTTAATTGGTATGTTTAAGAAGAACTGATGTAGACTAAGATTAAGGTTGAGAAGTAGATGATATCAGTTAAATATAAAATAAAAATATCTTTAATGTAAGATAAATAGGGCAAATATATACCAACTATCAACTCTGATACTGTTATCATTGAGCTCAAAATTCTGGTGTCTAAAAGAAAAATTGCTTAATTTTTAAGATACAACATATTCACATAAAAGAAAGAATAATTCATCAAGGCAAATTCTAAAGGATGATATAAAAAGAGTAATTGTAATGCACAACAGATACCTTTTAACACCATTTTACAAAAGATAAAAAGAGTTCTTTTTGTAAAAAACACATGCTTATACATTTAAAGTGTTATTGTTCGCTCACTCTTTATTGTATGCTATTTTTTTCAAATTCATTCTTAGTATCTATTGCCTTTATATAATTTATTTCTTCAATCATGTGTACTATAGCCTCTATTCAATATACAGACTAACAGAATGTCTATTTTTCAAACACACCAGACGCTCCATAGGAGAAAGTTGTAATAGTCTACATCCATAAAGATGTATATTGAAAACCCTATTCAATGCTCTAAGGTCTCTCACTATGAGTCGGAGTTAACTCACAGCCAAGAGCTTGGTTTATTTAGGTTCAGTGAAATCTTTTTTCCCCTTTGCTCAGGTTCATAGTAAACAAAAACCAGTTGTCACTGGGTCAATTCCAACTTATGGTGACCCAGGTGTACCAGGTGAGAATTATGGTCCATAGAATTATTGAGGCTGTGACCTTTTGGAAGTAGATCACCAGGCCTTTCTTCCAAGGCCTTTCTTCCAATGAGCACAATTGCAAACCTTTCGACTAACAGTCAAGCACATTCACTAATTGATTGTACCACCTAAGTCCAAGATACTAATAGTAAATTAATGTCCAGAACCCACTTTCCTGCCATTCATATCAATACATGCAGCATAACCTCTAAGAATATTAGCGTGTACTTAGAAAGTGATTGCTTGCTCATTTACAACTCGGATTTAAAGTCTCAGAGACTCACAGGGACAGTTCCACTCTACCCTAGAGGGTCTCTGTCAGTCAGAAATGACCAGATAACAAGGGCGGGGGTGGGGGTGGGGGTGGGAGGGTAGGGGGAGAGGGCGGCTTTATTTCTTGCTTTTTTAAATTGCTTGCTTGCTTGCTTGCTGGTTTTTTAAAAACTGCTGTACGTAAATTGTTACCACCATATAGACTTGTTTTTCAGGTGAATGGTAAGAAATTTAGACAACCAGACAATTAACTGTTTGGGCTGAAGTAGATCAGACCCACCTCACCCCCCTTCCCTGCACTTCCCCAAAGGTTAACAAAACCTTTTTATTTTTAGCTCCAAAATACCAAACTTTGAAGAAAAAAAAAGGTTAGGTATCAAAGAGCAGTTCAACATTTGGGAATTGTCATTTTGATGGTGGACGGAGAGAGTTTCTCTTGCGTGCTTCTTGTCATTATACTTTTGAGAGAATTCCCAGTATTGCTATAAAATAACCAGGGAAAGCCTATGAAGATTCCTGAAGAAGAAGACAATGTCTGACTCTTCCACCTCATGAGCTATGGACTTAGAAGGGAACAGGTGGCAGTTCTAGAACAAAGGAATAGCTTGCGCAACTAGGATTCATATTCAAAAGAATAAACTACATGGAGGGAAAATAGGCTTTCTAAAGATGAGTATGCACTATGCAGGCAGACACAGACTCGCAAGCATCAGAAACCCTGGCCCAGCAGAGGCTATTTGGCCACTTGGCTGTGTGACGTCGCTGCTTCGTGGATGATCTGTGCTAATGAATTCATTGGTTGGGCTCTGTGACCAAAAATGCATCCCATCCCTCTCACTGCCCCACCTTCTCCTAAGGACATGTCAAGCTGGTGCATCACCAAGCTTCTGGGCCCTTGCAGTTAATGCATTCTTGAAACAGGGAAGCTAGAGATGCTTGCTGTTTCTCATTACTTAAAAGAACAAGTTAACCTCCCCTTTGGGGGGCAGTCTGGGAACTGAAAACCACACGATTCTCTTTAACAGCACTTTGCCCGGTTCTCCCCTGTTGACAGGTCTGCTTCCATAATTTTATTGCCATGACTCTGGAGCGGGTTTAGGGAGGCAGAGTGAGTTGATGGAAGGGTGGAAGCTAGAAGCGGAAGTTGAGGCTGGGAAATCACTGGCGGGTGAGGGGAAGAGAGACAGCCATGGCATGAAAGTGGAGTCCTTTATCAGTTACATCTCCTTCCCTTCTAGAGGGCCGATCCTGCCCCGCCAACTGCTCCTCAAGAGCCCTCCATTTACCCTCTCCCCTAATTAAATGTGCACTTCATTAATGTAAATTGGGGGTTTAATGCTCTTGTTGAAATTCTGAAGAAAGTGCTATGGCCTTGCGAAATGCTTAAGCATCATTGCAAATTAGATTAGGGACCAAGAAAGGCAGTAAAATTAGAATGATAATGGCTGATGTGGCTTCCTGACAGGCATGACTATTCAGGGATCAATGGCACGGAGAACAGCTTCCCCGAGCCCAAAGTGAAAGGCAGGGACAAACGTCAGCCTACAGATGTGGCTTTTGGAAGCACTTTCAATTAGTTTAATTTGGTAAATGGTGGGGATTTAGAGGCTCTCAGCCAGTCATACAAGACAAGAATACATTGAAATGTTTTTCTCCCTACTTTTTAACATAAAATAGGATTGGTTTGAGATTTGCATTTCTCGAACAAGAAGCCTGAGGGGGGCGGGCTGGGGAATGGGAGGTGCAGGGAAAGTTTCCAAAGTGTTTGGGGTTTTTTTTTTGGGGGGGGGGGGAATGCAGGGAGGTGTTCTTCCCTACCAACTCTGCTTTTGAAAATGGAAATGACTTTTATAAGCTGGGACTGAAAACTCCAAATAAAGAGAAGGGGGGAAATGAATGTATTGCTCTGATTCTCAGAGTCCTTAAACCCCAAACTCATCAAGAGCTTGGTATGTGTTAAAACATGGATAACCGCAGAGGAGAGGAATGTTATCCAATTCAAGCCCATCTATCATGACTCACTAAAAATATGCTTTAAGAAAACCTTTATTCCCCTCCCCACTATAGTACCCCTCCAATATTTTTGTTTGAAAATGACATGTGCAGCAGTATCACCACGGAGGGAAGGTTTATGGTCCCATCCTACAAGTATTCACCACACACATGGGCCTGGAGTCCTATTCCAGAAGCATCAGCACGCACACCCCTGCAGCTCTTCAGAGCCAGACGCTCATCTGTGAGTGCTAAGTGCGCTCCATCCCCCACTCCTACCCCCACCCCCAAACCACCGGTGTCTTCACTGGAAAATAAATTGGCACTAATCTGCTGACTGGGGACGTTTACAGACAGGACAGCTCCTGTGCACAAAGACCTCCTTCAGATTTGCACATTTGGACTACAGGTCCCTCCTTGTGTTCCCAGAATGCTGTCAAGCTCCAGTTGGACCTCCTCCCTGAAAGCGTCTGCATCTTTCATGAGTGAAGAGGAAGGAGATGATGCGTCAGAAACGTCGGTAAATATTACCAACTCCCCAGGGGCTCCCAGAGCCCTTTAAACTGCAAGGCCCTCAGCCGCCTCTGTGATTCACCGCCCAAACCCATACCTTCCTTCTACAGATGCGCCCCAGGAAGGTTTGCGAATAGGCTTTCACAGGACAAGTCCTCTGCCAGCATGGGCACAGACAGTGGCGAAAGGGGAATGGGGGAATGTCCACAGTGAAGACGACCCCGGGCGGAGGCAAACTTGAGGAATGGTTGGAGCAGAGGTCAGATGACTGACTGGAGGTCTGGGAGCCCTTCCTTGTCCATGGCAGCATTAGAATGGGCGCAGATCCTAAGGGGTATAGGGAAATCCGTGATTTGTGGCATAGGACCATTTCATAAAGGTGATTTGTTTCTCACGAACATCCAGATGAAAAATAAGAAGGGAAAAAATCCAATTAAATGATGATGTGATTAAAATGTAATGTTCAATATTTGGATAAGACTTTACTCATTCATAAAGCAATTCAATAATACATTTGATCAGCGGTAAAATCTAGGGGGCCATAAGTGAGTAGTTCTTGTTTTATAGATGAGGGAAATAAACTTCAGAGGTGAACCAAGTTTTCCTCTCCAAACATACAGTTAGTAAATGGCCAAAGAGAAAGGCAGTAGGGGAAAAACAAGGCATGTAAATGACAGTGCTGGCAAAGAATATTGAGTATACCACAAACAATCCAAAGAGTTCACAAATCTGTCTTGAAAGAAGTCGATCCAGAATGTTCCCTTGTCGCTGGGATGCTGAGACTTCGCCCCGCACTTTGGACATATTCTCAGGAGGAACCAGTCCCTGAAGAAGGAAAGCCCACATGAGTGAAAAAGAAAGATCCTGCTGGGCACGCTGAACAGGGCTGCCAGGGCAGTTCATGCAGGGCAGCCTCTGCGATGGGCAAACATGCGAGCCTGTTCGCCACAGGCGGGACTGGGCTGAAACCAGCTCCACGACACTGCACCCCTGCAAGACGAAGGACAGACGCGAGTCCTCTTTTCCTGACAACTTCAGGGCTGTTGTCCAAGCAATCATTTAGGACTGTGAATTGTTTTAATGATACAGAAAATTTTAAAAGAATAGAGGCAAAAAAAAAAAAAGAATAAAGCCAAACATATACCAATGATTGCTAGCAAAAGTTTTGCAAGCACTCATTCATGTATTTTTTCCTGGCCTACAGATAAAGATAACACTAATAATGTTAATGATATTAAGGTGAAGTTAGAATGTGACAATCGATTGTGTTTACTCATCAGAATAACTCTGTGAGGTTGGTACAAATAGCAAGTGAGAAAATTGAGTCTTTAAGAGGTTAAGTATTTTGGACAAATCCAAGCATCTATGAGTATTACTTTGAGCAACGCAATCATTGCAAGTATAATCATATAACTAAGTCACTTTCTTTTATACACAACAATGTACAATGACCATGTTTCTATACGTTGTCCTCATTCATGATGGCATATAATTCATTTATGTAAGTCTTAAAAAGTGTACTGCCATTGAGTTGATTCTGACTTACAATGACCCTGAATGACAGGGTAGAGTTTCCTTTTGGAATTTCCTAGATTTTGGATCTGCATCTTTCTCGGGTGTAGCAGTAGCAGTAGCCTAGTTTGAACTGCTCACCATGCTATTAATTCAATGTGTAGCCGATTATACCACCAGACTTTCAATTTAAGTAAATACCCTATCTTAATTACTTAGTCTCTTGCTGGTAAAATTGCAGGCTGCGTTTAATTTTATTTTAATATGGGTTTTTTGGGGCAAACAATACTAAATAAATGCTAAATAAAAATAATGCATACTCAATGTGAAATAATACGAAAAGCAATATAATGATTTTAGGGTTCCTGAGGGTGGGGTGAGGAGAGAGGGAATAAAGAGGAGCTGATATTAAAGGACTCAAGTAAAGAGAAAATATTTTGCAAATGATGATGACAGCATCTGTACAAGTCTGTCTGATGTAATTGATTGATGGACTGTTATAATATCTGGAAGAGCCCCCCAATTAAATGATCAATAAAAAAGCATGTGCATTCGTAGTCACTTTCCTTTACTTTTAATTGGTAATCTCCTCAGTTAACTCTTAGAAATGGGCTTTAAAGCAAAACTCAAGTCTTCACAATTCTCAGTTGATGATTTTGCACTCATCTTAACCATTTTGCCTAAATAATGGAGACCATAAAAACTTAGTATTTGAAGCTGATTCATATTTTTCACAGAATATTTGATAAATTATGTTCCCAACTTGTAATCATTAGACTTAGAGAATTGCCTGTAACTAATACTCTAGGTTTACAAACAAGAACAATCGAATGGTGATATGACATGAGACAGTAGTGGTGATGTTCTTTCTTCCTATTATCTAGCAATCATTTGATTGCATCCAAAAGAAGCCAATCAAATTAACTAGACTCTGTGTCTTCAAGAAAGAGACGTGTAGATACATGAGAACACAAAAAGTAAAAATGTAATTATATGTGTATCATTAAAAATGATTACATGGTTATAATATGAGCAAGCAAACTCTACATTCAACCCAGATTGGTGATTTCAGGGAAGGCCTTACAACCAGAGTTGATAGTGGGGGACATCCTAAAGAATGAGCAGAGGTTGCTTGAGTAAAAGAAATGGACACAAGATGGATGACTCAAGCCTCAGATCTTATCAGGAAATGCTTTTTATGTGGTTGCTGTCTCCAAATCCCCAAACAAATCCTCCTTCAAGCCAAATGGTAAATGAGAATGTATTCTCATTTACTAAGCACCACTTACCTGTAAATTTGTCATACTGTAGCTGCTTGTGTAATGGTATGGTGTTAGAAGCCATACCACCAGTATTATAAACATCATCAAGGTCACACATGGTAGACAGACTTTACTGGAGCTTCTAGACCAAGGTTGACTAGAAAGAAAAGCCTGTTGATGATCTGCTTCAGAAAATTAGCTAATGTAACCTCTATTCATCACAAGAGACTATTGTTCAATTTGGCACTGGAAGATGAGCCCCATAGGCTAGAAGCAGCTAAAAATACACAGTGACTGTGACAATGAACTTGTGACTATCAACAACTGTGAGGGTGGTACAGGACATCATGTCTCTATCTATTGGTATGGAGTCACCATGAGTCAGAGCCAATGGCTACTAATAACAATCACCTCAGGATACTTCACTGTTTCCCCACCACCACCACCACCACCACCAAATCCCAGCTACTGCATTATAAATAGCCTATTATTAAACACTCCATATTACCCAGTGTGAGTGTGAAATCTGTTTCCTACCAGGACCTGACTCAAAGCACACATATATATCTACACGCACCCAAAAAAGATGAACACAGTTATGTAGGCTTTGCAGCTCTTTGTGCAATCAATCCCATCTGCAAACCGATCTGAGGGAAGCAAGGAGAAGAATCCTAACTTCAGAATAAATGCATAGCACTTGACATTGGCCCAGTTCCCCTATTGGCATAATGATCTCAAAGGAACATTTCTCTTCTGGCACCAGGTAGAACTGTTCAGTTCCATTTCATTTTAATTTGCAATAAATGTGCCTAATTTTATTTTTAATTTCCTAAATAGATTGATTTGGCAAAGTCACTTCGCCAGCTCAAAGGTTAAGTTCCTGATTGAAAATGCTAATATCAAATTCATTTTCTCAAACACTGATTCTCTGATTTCATAAAATCACTCTCTTTTAAATAAGTATCCAAGAGCTATAGGGATGGGAGGTTGGGTTGAGATGAAGCCAATGAGGACCAACCATGTCAAAAGTTTTGCAAATAAGACAGCTAGTTAGTACTATCCTCTCTTTCCACTAGATCCATGATTTCCTGAATCCAGGCAGCTGTGGTTTGCACTGCAAAAGGAACATCTATTTCATCTTCATTCTGTTTTGTGAGACTCTTCCTCTTCTCTAATTTATATTCACCATGACCAGGATGCTTGAAAAATGAGGATAGAGGTACATCTCACACACACACACACACACACACACAAATCCCACGAAATTCACAGTGTTTGCTTCTTAGAAGGTGCAATGAAAAAAGATGCAAGAGAGAATTCCTTTTTTCTAGCAGTTTTATTGGTCTATAATTCACATGTCATATAATCCAATAGTTCAATCACATCAAGGAGAGTTGTAAAATCATCACCCCAGTCAGTTTTGAAACATTTTCTCATTCTTTGTTTTAATTTTTCATTCTTACATTCATCATTAGCTCATTTCACCCCAACTCCCCATCACAGCTCCAAGCAACCAAGCAGCCATTAATCCACTTACTATCTCAATAGATTTACCTTTCCTGACATCGTATACAGAAAACATTCAAAAGAAAGCACTGCTAGCAATAACAAAATTCCAATAACAATAACAATGCCAATAAAAAGGAAATCAGTAAAGGCACCGTAATGGAAATTATTGAAAAGATGTTAAATTTCAACCTATTTGCATCTGCAACAATCCCATTTCCAGAGCATGATAGCTCCAACGTTCATCACAGCACAGTGCACAATTGCAAGGAGATGGAAGCAACCCAAATTTCCATCAGCAGGCAAATGGCCTTTTAAAATGTGGTACATATATACAATGGAGCACTATGCATCACTAAAAAGCAGTGATGAATGCTTGAAGCACATTGCCACCTGGGAAGACTGGAGGAAATTAGGCCAAGTGAAGTAAAGCAAGCACAAAATGACAAGTACAACATTAGTCTGCGGAAGTAAGCTTAAAAAAAAATGCAAAAGGAGCATAGGGAAAAAGCTGCTGTATACAAACATTCCTGGGGTGAGGTCCAAGTAGTGCGGCCGGGGCCACGCCAGATTCAGGGATACACATGATAGCCAATTAAAAAAGGGGAGCAGAAAGACTTGGGTGGTGCAAGTCTATCTAGATAAGATAAGCAGGATAAACCATCTGGAGGAGAAAACAAGGGGACTGAAGGTCCCATAGTCACTACCACAACCCATCTAATCAGGAACTCTGCCTCAAACTGCCAAGGGGAGGGTATTGTTTATATCTCCACAAGGAAAGAGGGACCAGACTTCAATCTGGTGCTCCAAGATAATGTGAATGCAACATACCTGCATGAAGCAGGGAACCAATAGAGAGGTCTCAACTATGTAGACAACCCTCATTCATCCCAGAAGAATTTACTTCAAGGAACAGGACTGAAGCTACAGCTCAGGACAAAGGACATGTCTGATCAGAGCACACAGGAGCAAATGAAGAGGGAGGAAGAGAGAGTGGGGCACATCCTGGTCCACCAATCCTGAAGGATGGTATCCTTGGTCAGAGCAGTCAATGCACAGACAGTACCATATGGCTGGCCCCACTATGATACACAACATCCTCACTGACCCATCATCCTATGGGGGACAACACTGGAAACATAATGTGGGAATTATGCCCAAATCTGACCCCACCCCACCAAGGCAAAGCACTAAGGGCGTGCAACAGAACAGCAAGAGGAGCAGAGCAAGGGAGTTCAAGGGAGACACCAAAAATTAGACTTTGAGGACAAGGTGTGGCACCCCATCATTCCTAAACCTCAACAAACTGACCATGAACTATTTACATGCCTTTCTTTTTCTTTGTCACTGTTTTTTTTTCTCTTTTTTTTGGGGGGGGGGGTTGTTGTTGTTTTCTTTTGTTGGTTTGTTTTGTTCTGTCTTGTTTTTTGTGCATATTATTGTATCTGCAAGTCTATCTAGATAAGATAAGCAGGATAAACCATCTGGAGGAGAAAACAATGGGACTGAAGGTCCCACAGTCACTACCACAACCCATCTAATCAGAAACTCTGCCTCAAACTCTACGTTTTATGTTTAACTTAGTAATGTTCATTTCTACCTGTCTTTCTTATCACCCATTGCTATCAGGCAATTCTGACACATGCAGAACTCCTGATTTTTCCCCCTACTGTCATTGACCTCTTTTCTCCAGAGAAATTTTTACACCCAGGAATACAGGTATGTAAAATAAGCATACAAATCAAACATGACTTTTAACAAAATGCATGATTTGGTCAGTTTTTTGAAGCACCATATCTACCTCTGGTCAGATTTTTTGGTTAC
>PVJH01037508.1:0-17842 GCA_004026705.1 Nesogale talazaci | reverse complement strand
CTTCCCCATTCCTCACTGGCATCCCTGCCTAGGTACACCTGCTCACTCCTTCCTCTGATTCCACAGGCCTGGGAACTCTACCGGCTCTTCTCCCCTTGCTGGTTTAAATTATTGTTTCCTCTCTGTTCCCCTTGTGCCAGTCTCCTTGCCTGGACTGGCAGTCTCCCGTCTCCAGGGTCCCGTGTAACGGTCTGGCATGCTGTGGGCGGTCAGAGACGTTTGAGTGAAAGGCGCCTCTCCCTCTGCTCTGCCCACAGTGTGACCCTGAAGCATGAAATCAAGAAGCTGATCTACGTGCATCTGGTCATATGGCTGCTGCTGGTTGCCAAGATGAGCGTGGGGCACCTCAGGCTCTTGCCGCACGACCAGGTGGCCATGCCCTATCAGTGGGAGTACCCGTATTTGCTGAGCATCCTGCCTGCTCTCCTGGGACTCCTCTCCTTCCCACGCAACAACATCAGCTACCTGGTGCTCTCCATGATCAGCATGGGGCTCTTTTCCATCGCCCCCCTCATCTATGGAAGCATGGAGATGTTCCCCGCCGCCCAGCAGCTCTACCGCCACGGCAAGGCCTACCGCTTCCTCTTCGGTTTTTCGGCTGTCTCGGTCATGTACCTGGTGCTGGTGCTGGCAGTCCAAGTGCATGCCTGGCAGCTGTACTATAGCAAGAAGCTCCTGGACTCGTGGTTCACCAGCACACAGGAAAAGAAGCGTAAATGAGGGAGGCCTGCCTGCTTGCGGGGCTGCTCTTTGGGGAGGAAGCCTGGGCCTCCCGCGGAGCAGAGTGAGACAGCTGTTCTGAAGGTTCTGGCCCCCGCCCAGTGACGGTGGCAGCTAGTGCAGACTGGGTCCAGGCTCACAAAGGCCCCCCTCCTGTTGCCACCTGCTGCCGCGGCAATACTTTTTAATTTATTCCGGGATGAGGTTGGCTGGAATTGGGTGACCAGCAGCTGTGAAATGTACATTCGCCTTCAGCTACTCGAAGTTGAAGCTCTTCAGGGTTCTTGAAACAGAACATTGTCTTGGCTGCCCCTCGGTTGTTCTGTCCACTTCTACCTGTCACCCTTTCTTTAGCCACGGAGACCCAAGGAGGTGGAAAACAAATTCTACCCAGAAGGTGTGTGGGAGGGTGCTCCCCCTGCTGGCTGTGGTCTTGACGGCAAAGCATTTTCTTTCAAATCTCAATAAACTTGAGGATCTCAATAAAGCACGACTGCCCTGTCCTTGTGCCTTGTGTTTAGGGTTATAGTGTGTGAAAGGAGTCATCCACTTAACCTTTCCATCTAGAAAGCCTGCTTTCATTTATTCCTCTTGTTAGGGACTCTTAGTTAGTTGTTCATGTGTATTGGTCAGTATATTGTGCCTTAATACTTACTGCATGATGGCACCCGAAGGAATTTCAGAGTATCGCCCAGAGTTGAGAGCTTACAGTCTAAATGGAACAGGCTACATGAGAACAACTGCTCTGCCACTGTGTGAGGCCATCTCCCTGAGGACCTGCCTCTTTGGCACTGCCCCTCCTCTCTACCCACTATGATGCCCTTTTCCAGGATTGGCCTACTGTAATATGTCTAAAGCTGGTGAGGGAAGCCGCGCTCCTTGCCTCTAAGGAGCATTCTGGCTGTACTTCTTCCAAGACTGATCTGTTTGTTCTTTTGGTACTTGGTTGGTTTTCATAGTTTCAATACCATAGTTTGAGTCATCGCTTTTTCTCCAGTTCTCCTTATTCAGTGTCCCAAGTTGTGGGATGAGGCGGTCCGAACGATGTTAATAAGTAAGGCGTCAGTCGTATGGGGTATAGTTTGAGTCAATCTCTCGAGACCAGCGATTAAACAATCAAGAAAACAGATGGGACAAGAACTGCCAGGCTACATGAAGGTCACCAGTAGCAGAAGCTCAAAAAAAGAGATCAGGGCTTTCTCCAGACCTGATGGAGAAGGTTCCTGGAGAGCCATCATCCCCCTGACTTCAGACTTGCAGCTGTCTCCATTGTGAAACACCCCCCCCCCCCCCCACCTCCTAAATCACGGACTAGCAAAAGAAAAAACGTCT
The DNA here is from genome assembly GCA_004026705.1 of Nesogale talazaci. Classification (NCBI taxonomy): domain Eukaryota; kingdom Metazoa; phylum Chordata; class Mammalia; order Afrosoricida; family Tenrecidae; genus Nesogale; species Nesogale talazaci. The sequence goes on along the minus strand of PVJH01037508.1, from coordinate 15,790 downwards.
GTCTTGGAAAAGCACAGCCAGAATGCTCTTGAGTCTCCGGAGAGGGTGGCACGACTTTGCCTCGCATGCTTCGGACATGTCAGGAGAGCGCAGTCCTTGAAGGAAGGATGTCATGTCTGGGAAAGGAGGGGTGGCGGAAAAGAGGAAGACCGTTGACAAGATGACTGCAACAATGAACTCAAGCCACAGTTGCGAGGGTGGCGCACACTGTGCATTAGAATGGTCACTATGAGTCAACTCACTCCACACCATCTCATGACACCTGTGAGAAAGTACACTTGTTAAAGACATCCATGGGCTGAGCCCCGGTGGCGTAAGTGGTTGAGTACAGAACTGCAGCCCGCAGGCTTGGCGGTTCAAATCTGGCGGCAGCTGGGTAGTGCCCATGACCACCAGAGGCAGTGATGCCCACAAAACAAAACAAAACCAAAAAAAAAAAAAGCCATCCACTTGTGATATTTTTGTTATAGCAGCGCTAGATAAAAGTTACCTTGCAATCTTTTCCTTTGCTTAAAAGTACCCCTTTTATATTTTTCTAATTCTTTACTACTTAGCCTTTAAGGCTCAGTTTATTTTTATTTCTGTTAAATTGGGAGTTAATACATGCAGCATCTTATAGTTCAATCATGTCAAGCAGTATTGGACAATTGCTACCACAATCAGTTCCCAAACATTTTTTTGCCTTCCTGGACTCCTTGACTTTGTCTCCCTTTTACCCCAGCCCCATCCCCCAGGCTCAGTTTATAGTGCTAGTGTGGTTCCTTCAATTCAGGGAGTGATCGTTCTTTCTCTGAAGTCATGTGACAGTTATACCTTTGATGGACAGAATTACTCTTGGGGGTTATTTTCTCACCATCTGCTCATTAAAGAAGTAAGGTGTCTGAATATAGACGAAAGTCAGGTTGTATTTCATGGAGGAAAGCGCCTCGCAGGGGTAGCATTTAGAGGCAGCTAGGAGCAGCATGGGAGTGGGTGGCTGATGGAATCTGTGCCCTGGGCACAGCTGGCTAGTTTTCAAAGTGCCGGGAGTGTAAATTGTAGTTAAAAAAATTGAAGCACCTCATAACATGGAGGAACCTGGCAACTATTACACTGAGTGAAATTAGTCAATAACAAGGGTAAATACTGTATGAGGACACTATTATCAGGATGAACACCAAGGCTGGCTTCTGCTTCTAATCCAGTCTCCTAAGCAAAGAAGTAGTGTCATGTGTGCCTTGTTTCCATGAACCCTAGGTCACCTTTATATGTCACCTGTATCACCTCTGTATTCACCTAAAGGCCACGTTGACAGAGGAGACCTCCCCTCGGTTGGAGTGAGCCAGTTTTTCCTGACGCATGGAAACGGAGAAGATCATTCAGCTGCTGTTACACAGATTGGTGCCAAGACCTCGACCAAAGGCACAAGCAAAAGAGACTAGAAATTCAAGACAAGAGAGGGCACATCGGACTCAGAGAAAGCGATTTCAAATGGTTAGGTAAATGGAGAGGAGCATCAGGGGGAAAATGCTCAACAGAACTTACACATAGGGCTGAGCCCCGGTGGCGTAAGTGGTTGAGTGCAGAATTTCAGCCCGTGGGCAGTTCAAATCCAGCGGTGGCTGGGTAGCGCCCCACGACCACCAGAGGGAGTGATGCCCACAAAAAAAAAAACAAAAACTTACACATAGAACCCACGGGGAGGGTATGCCCGGAGTGGCTTCCTTCATTGGACACTTTTGACCTCATTCCTATCCAGTCCTGGTAACCCTGCCCTGTGCCATCCTGACAATTGTCCCTCTACTGAAGCCCATTCTTGCAGCCGCTGTGTCCCTCTATCTCTTCCAGGCTGCCCCCCTCCCACCCCCACCTTTTACCAAGCACGACGGCCTTCTCCAGGGCCTGCTCTCGCCCGACGTGTCCACAGTGCGTCAGAGGAAATCTCGCCATCCTCGCCTCTCAGGAACACTCTGGTCGTACTTCTTCCAAGACACACCAGTCTGTTCTTTTAGCGGTCCATGCCTTCAGTATCCTTCTCCGGCACCACAATTCACACGCATCGATTCTTCTCTGCTTTTCTTTATTCAGTGTCCCACTTTCACATGCATATGAGGCAAGGGAGACGACCACGGCTCGAGTCCGGCGCCCTGCTATCATCAAAGCCACCCATTTTTGCTTTTCAGTCCTCTAAGGAGAACTTGTGCAGCAGATTTCACCAACACAGTGAGTCTTGCTCACGAGCTCTGATTGCGGTTCCAAGTCATGCAAAAGCCTCGACCACTTCTATCTTTTTTTCGTTTATCGTGATATTACATATTGGCCCACTTGTGAGTAGTTGGGCCTTTTTTTACATTGAGCTGTAATCCGTACTGCAGGCTGCAATTGTTGGTCTTCATCAGCAAGTGGCTAAAGTCCTCCGTACTTTCAGCAAATGCGGCTGGAGCATCTGGATATTCCAGGTTGTTAATAAACTTTCCTCCAGTCCTGATAGTGCGTTGTTCTTCCTATCATCCAGCTCCTCTACTAATTTGCTCAGCATAGAGACTGAGTAAGCATGGTGAGAGGATACAGCCCTGACACGTGGCTTTCCTGCTCTTAAAGCACACAGTATTCCCTTCTTCTCTTCCCAACCACCTCCGTGTACGGGTCTCACATCAACACAGTGAAGTGTTCTGGAGTTCCCATCCTGGAGCCTGCCTCTAGCTTGCTATAAGCTACCTAGTCCAGTTCCTTAGCATAATCAATATGCCTTTCTGGTATTCTCTGCTGTCAGCCAAGATTCATCTGACTCTTGTTTCCCGACCCTTTCTGAATCCACCCTAACTCTGGCAGTTCCTGGTCAATGTAATGCTGCAACTGATGATGGGTGATCCTCAGCAGATTGCAGCTTGCATGTGATTTCAGTGATACTGTTCTAGAACTTGAACGTCCTGTGGGGTCACCTTTCTTTGGAATGGGGACAAACATGGATCTCTCTCATTCAGTTGGTCAAGTAGCTTGCGTCCAATTTCCCAGGCATAGATAGGAAGTGCTTCTAGTGTTTCATGAGCTTGTGGAAACATTTCAGTTGGTCACATAGCAACTCCGGGAGCCTTGTTTTGGGCTATTGCTTTTAGTGCAGCTTGAATTTCTGCAGCACCATTCGTTCTTGCTCCTATGCTACCTCCTAAAATGGCTGGATGTCAGCTAGTTCTTTTTGGTACAATGACTGCGAGTTCTCTGCCTGTTCTCTTTTTCAATGTTTTTATAGTCCATCTTCTTTTGATGCTTCCTGCATCACTCAATATTTTGCCCATAGAAACAAGGCCTGGGTTTTTCTTGAGCTCCTCCAGTTTTAGGTAGGCTGAGCACGCTCTTCTCTTTTGGTTTGCTAACTCACTCTGCACACTTGATTGTCCAGTTGCCCTTCGAAATTTTCTGTGTATCGCTTCTTCCATTTGTTTTAGCTACTCCATAATGAAGAGCCAGTTTTGGCGTCTCTTCTGACACCCACGCTGAGCTTTTCTTTCTCTCCTGCCTTCCACATCACCTTTGGCTTCCTTCATGAATTGTGCGCTTGTCCTCCGACAGGACGGCTCAGTGATGGCCTTCTCCTGCCATTAGTGTCCAATCCACCAAATTTCTGCTCGAGATGTTCTCAAAATTCAAGCGGGATAGTTTGAAGGTTGTATTTTGGCTCGGGCAGATTTACTTAATTTTCTTTGCCATTGATGAGCTGTTCCACAGTCCCTTAATCTGGTTTTTGCTGCTGCTGCTAAGCTTCTCCATTGTCTCTTTGCACCATGGTATCAGTTTGATTTCTCTATTTTCCATCTGCAGAAGTCCATGATTTTTTTCAAGTCCATGCTTCTTAATGCTTTTTGTATTCTTGAAAAATGATATTTGTTGGAGGAATGCATGGATTGTGGTAAGAGATATAAGAATCCCCAATAAAAGTTTTTTTTGTTTGTTTGTTTTTTGGGCATCACTGCTCTCCGGCGGTGGGAGTAGGAGGCCCAGCCCCACTGCTGGAATTGAACCTCCGTCCCAGTGGGCCACAGTCCTGCGCACAACCACTATGCCACCGGAGCTCAACCCAAAAGTATTTTTTAAAAAAGGTATTTTCACGGGACTGTGGCCCACAGGGTTGGCAGTTTGAATCCAGCAGCAGCTTTCTGGGGCCAAGGCTGGGCTTCGTACTCCCACCAGGGCAGTGATGCCACCAGAAAAAAAAAAGTATTTTCTATGAACAAGCTAATGGTCTTGCCAAATTCCATCATGAGGTCTACATGCTTTTTGTATCACAAGTCCCAATTTTCCAACTACTGTTCCTTCCTCTTTGTTTCCAACTTTTACATACCAATTGCCAATTGCATCTTGATTGCATATTTGATCAATTTCACAATGAAGATGGTAAAGTTCTTCGACTTCACTAGTTTTGGTGGTTGGTGCATCAACTTGAGCAATAGTTCTATTGATTAGATTTCCTTGAAGGCAGATAGGTATAATCCTACCACCAACAGCATTGTACTTCAAGATTGATTTTGCAATGCCCTTTTTTTTTACGATGAATGCAACACTATTCCTCTGGATTGTGTCATTCCTGGTGCAGTAAACCATATGATTTTCTGATCCCAAATGGCCAATACTAGTCCATTTCAGTTTACTAGTGCCTAAGATAACAGTCTTTATGTGTTTCATTTAGTTTTTGATGATTTCCCATTTTTCTCGATTCATACTCCACAATTCCAAGTTCCTCATGTTAGTCGATTTTTGCACTTGTTTCATCTTTCCTTGAGTTGTGCCCCACCTGGAAGTGAAGATCCCGAAGGTTCCACCCCACATCGTCACGGTGGGCCCCCTCTGAGAAGTCAGCTCCTCCTCAGTCGCTTTCCAGGCCCTTCCCAAGGGCCCATCTCCACAGCGTCTGCTTCCATTGAGTAGGCCTTCAGCGTCTGACAACATATGCTCGCACTGAGACTTGCTCCGAAATGGGGAGCTGAGTCCTTTGTTGTCTGTTCTTAGTCTAGAAGCCCCACTGAATCCTGCTCCTGTTGGGTGACCGTGCTGACCTTTGAAGTACCCCGACATCGCTTCCGGCAATGGAGCACCACACATGCCATCACAGGCTGACAGACTGACAGACAGGTGGTGGATGGCAGATATAGCCAGGTTAAAATACAGTGTCATTTGATCTCCCTTCAACCCATTTTAAAGTTGTTTCAGTTAAAAAAAAAAGTGAAGAGGGCTGAGCCCCGGTGGCGTAGTGGTTGTGCGCGGGACTGCGGCCCACTGGGACGGAGGTTCAATTCCAGCAGTGGGGCTGGGCCTCCTACTCCCACGCCGGAGAGCAGTGATGCCCCCCCCCCAAAAAAAAAAAAGTGAAGAGGCTATACCTATGGAGGAAGCCTCTGGTGAGTCCCTCCTGAGCACAGCCCGGGAATGTGAATAGCCTCGGGCTCCCGCAGTGCCTCACTGCAGAATTAGTTAGGTTAAAATCCAACACCTTACCTTTTGATGGCCCTTTCGACTCATTTGTTCTAGTCTTTAATATTTTCTGCCTTTTTTTCCCCCTTTTTTGTGGGCATCACTGCCCTGGTGGGAGTAGGAGGTCCAGCCTTGCTCTTGGGGAGCTGCTGCTGCTGCTGAACCTCCAACCCTGTGGGCCGCAGCCCCGCATTCAACCACTACGCCCCCTGGGCTCAGCCCTGCCTTTTTTTTCCTACTGAAGTTTTACTTTGCTATTTTTGTCAGGCTTTGCTTGTTTGTGCATACGTTCTGTAGATGAAATCCAGGCGAGATGCGAGATGCATCTGGAGAGGCAGGAGCTGGGTTAATGTAACATGGGGTATGGTAGGAGAGGGAGGGAGATGAACAGTTAATAGCAAGAGGTATGAGAAAGAGTTCCAGAATTGACCGTCGTGATAATTGTATAGCTCTTCTTTAAAAAATAAGTGAATTAAATAAAATGTTAAGTTGAATGGTATTTTTTTTTAAGGCATCACTGCCCTCAGGTGGTGGGAGTAGGAGGCCCAGCCTGTGCTCCTGGGAGCTGGAATTGAACTTCCATCCCAGTGGGCCGCAGTCCCGTGCACAACCACTACGCCACCGGGCTCAGCCAAGTTGAATGGTATTTTATGGGCTTTTTTTTTTTTTGGGGGGGAGGGGGAATCACTGCTCTCCGGTGGTGGTAGTAGGAGGCCCAGCCCCACTGCTGGAATTGAACCTCCGTCCCAGTAGGCCGCAGTCCCGCGCACAACCACTACGCCACCGGGGCTCAGCCTGGTATTTTATGGGCTTTGTGTACCTTTAGAGACCCATTATGAAAATTAATGCAGGGAGGTAAAAAAAAAAAAAGTAACATTGGTTTATTTTTGTTTTCTCTTTGTTGAGTTGTTAGGATTCTGTATATTTGGTCTTTCCAGTCATTTTTTCCTGCCTTATGTTTGTTGTGACTGAAGTAAGTAATTTCTCTTTGAAAGGAATATTGACATAGTGGAATTGAAATTTAGATCAGAAGGCTAGGATTCAAATTCCATCCACTCATCATGGAGCTAAGATCAATCTGCTTATTTCACAGATAATTTGGAAGATCAAATATGGTGGAGTAAAAATGTACATGTGTGGTGGAGTACTGTGAATTATACAGCTGTGTGAATTACGTAACACTGTGTCAATGTGAAGGATGATCATTTCCCTCGGATTTAAATTAATGAGCGTATACGGCAGTTGGGAAGGCCCTTAGAAGTCGTCTAAACAGCAACAACAAATATGTACTGCTGTGGACTTTATTTCGACGCCCACGGATCCTCTAGGACAGAGGACTAACTGGTGTGTCTGAACCACCAGCCTCTGGGTTAGCAGCCCGATGCTTAACCCATAGTGTCACCAGGACTCCTGTAGATAGCCTAGTCCATGCATAGGGCCAGGTGCTCAAGTGGTGAACACAAGTTCTGAAGTTAGCTGGACTTAGGTTGGAATTCTTGCCTGCCGTTGTTCTGTGACTCGATACGTGAGTCTCTGTTTGCACTGTGACTCATGGGGATCTCCCACGTGGCTGCGAAGATCAAACACAAGAAAGTGCATCAACAGCCAAGTATACAGTAGGTGCTTAATAAGTATCAGAATTCTTTCTTTCATGAGCACTCTTGACTTCCCTTCTCAGACTGGGACTCCCTGCCTCTTCTTGGGGCATAATTTCTTGCCACTAGATGCTAGAGGTTGATCCCTGCTGAAGAAGAGAAGGAAGGAAGGGCTACTTATCCTCTCTTAGTTTCCATGGGCTTCATTGGTTTGGGCCTTCCGGCCCAGAATGCTGTAAGAGTGAGCACAGTTACCCTAATAGGCTTTAGGGAGTCGGCTGTTACAGGAAGAGCGAGAGCGGCTGCACAATGATCTGACGGGAGTCCAGGTAGAAGTAAGACTACCCTACCCTGGCGGCAGGGTAAAAAAACAAAACAAAACAAAACTATAACAGAAGAAACACGACATAATTTATTCCAAGCATGTATAAGTGCCTGACAGACCCGAGCTTCAGGTTCAGTCCCCAAGAATGACTGTCAGCTCATTCAGACACAAACCACAGGTGAGACAGGCCTCTGGGCCTTCCCTGGGGACAGGACACCTGTGCTTAAGGTGCTCAGCGTACCTGTTCTGGTCATGGAGCTGCTCCTCCTTTGTTGACACTTGCCAGAACGCTCCTGCTGTGTAAGATCTTGACTCCTGAGAATACCATCTTAAAATCTACTTTCCCTGGTCCTTCCCTGCGCAGTCACTTCCTGTTTTCACAGGGTTAACCCTGACAGTTGCATCTCCCTACTGAACAGCCTGGTCTCTGCTATACAGGAGTCCAGACACGCTCTGACTTCTCACGAAATCTTCCCAAGCAGTGTGTTCTGGCAGAAAGACCCCGAGAGGCATGGTGGTGGGCAATCAGGTCTCTACTTCTTTTTTCTAGGGGGGGGGCATCACTGCCCTCTAGTGGTGGGAGTAGGAGGCCCAGCCTTTGCTCCTGTGGAGCCGCTGCTGGAATTGAACCTCCATCCCAGTGGGCCACAGTCTCACGCACAACCACTACACCACCGGGGCTCAGCCCAGCTCTCTACTTCTTAATTATGTGTTTGTACAGTCACTTAACCTTCCTAAGCATGTTTGCAACTCCCTAAAATAAGCAAATGATAGAAGAAAACAGAACTAGATGACAAAGAGCAGGATTTCAGGACTGGGTTAGACTCGAGTGAAGAGGACTGGAAGCACTTACTGGTGAAGCTCAAAGACCACAGCCCTCAGTACGGATCAGAACTCTGTCTAGCACCCAACCCAACCTGCACAATCGAACCAAGAAACAGAGCAGTTATAGCTGTCGAGGATTTCCTTGTACGTGGATCCACAATCATTGCGCTCAGAAGCAGCAGCCAAGAAATTCAATGACAAAGGTATTGGGCAAATCTGCTCAAAAAGACACTTTTAGGTGTTAAAAAGGCAGAGCTGCCAAGCTGTGGCAATTTCAACCGCCTCCTGTACATCCCAAAGCGGGACAGTGATGAAAAAGATGGAATTGGTGTTTTTAGTGAAGAATACCGAGTGTAGCATGGAGAAAATAACAAATGTCTTCACAAGAGTGACACATCAGGTAATGTGTCTGTGACCTTGAAACTGTAGCACCAAGCCAGTGAGATAGGTGGGCAAGCCAGGCCTCTTAGCAGGAGGTCAGCCACTGCCATTTGCCTGCCATTTGTGGTCACAAGGTCAAAGGGATCAGGGTTCAGGCATCAAAAAACAAAAAAATCCTATCATTGTGAATGAGGAGGAGTGCAGATTGGGGACCCAAAGCCCATCTGCAGGCAACTGGACATTCTCTTACAGAAGGGTTGCAGAGACAAGACAAGCCATTCAGGAGGCAGTGTAGCAATGATGAAACATACAACTTTCTCTGGTTCTTAAGTGCTTCCTCTCACCCCTCGCCCCCACTATCTTGATCCCAATTCTACCTTACGAATCCGGCTAAACCAGAGGATGTACACTGGTACAGATAGGAACTGTGCCACAGGGAATCCAGGACAGATGATCCATTCAGGACCAGTGGTGAGAGTGGATACCAGGAAGGTAGAGGGAAGGTGGGGTAGAAAATGGGAACTGATTATAAGGTTCTACATATAACCTCCTCCATGGGGGATAGACAACAGAAAAGTGGGTGAAGGCAGGGAGACATATGACAAAATAATAATTATCAACTATGAAAGGGTTCATGAGGGAGGGGGAAAATGAGCTGATACCAAGGACTCAAGTAGAAAGCAAATGATTTGAGAATGATGAAGGCAACAAATGTATAAATATGCTTGACACAGTGGATATATGTATGGATTGTGAAAGGAGCTATATGAGTGATTAAAAAAGATAAAAGAGGCTGAGCCCCAGTGGTGTAGTGGTTGTGCGCGGGACGGTGGCCCACTGGGATGGAGGTTCAATTCCAGCAGCGGCTCCACAGGAGCAAAGGCTGGGCCTCTTACTCCCACCACCAGAGGGCAGTGATGCCCCCCCCCAAAAAAAAAGATAAAAGAGATCGAAAAAGACATTATGTAAATCTGCTACACTGTGAGTTGACCTCTTTTGGAGTAGTCAAACATAAGGGTGTTACTTTGCGGACTAAGGCGTGCTTGACCCAAGCCATGCTATTCTCCATTGCCTCGTATACATTGACGAAGGAAGACTGAAGAAGAATTTGTGTACTTGCATGCGGGAGAAGAACACTGAGAGGACCAGTGTTCTCTGCTACCAGTCTTCCTGCTACAGGACAAGCCGATTCGCCTTAGCAGTACAGCGTGTGCTCCTTACAAACAAGGACGGAAAGACTTGATCTCGCATACTTTGGACATATTGCCCGAAGAGCCCCGTCCCTGGGGAAGAGCATAACGGTTGGTAAATTGGAGGGGCAGCAACAGAGAAGAAGAGCCCTGAGGAGAGGCCTAGACACGGTTTGGTGGCCACGGGGACAGCTGTGAGGATGGCCCGGGACCCCGCTGTGTCTCTCTCTGTTGCGCACAGGGTGACTGCGGGTCAGAACCGACTGGATGGCACCAGCAACAACCAAACAACGGCAGCAGGCCACTTTGGTCCCAGAGGGCTGTGGTGCGTCGCTGCAGATCCACTGCCGGGGCAGAGGGGTTGGTGTGGTTTTTGGAAACTACTGGGAAGGGACCCTTAAGGGTTGGGCTGCGAACCACATGGTCAGCAGTTCCAATCCCCCCAGCTGCTCTGCAAGAGACAGACGAAACTGTCTGCTCCTGTATGGACAGGGCCACTCTGCCTGACGAGGTCCCTGGGAGTTGGGAGTTCCTCCAGGGCAGTGGACTGTGGTTGGGAACCAGGGGGGGTTAGGTAAACTCTGGGGAAAAGCATCCCGAGCTCGTCCCAGCCCTTCACCTCTTCCCTCTAGATCTGTGTTGTCAGGGATGGGTTCTGGGCCTCAAAGATGATGGAGGCCGAATAGCTCTGTTCCCAGGAGCAGAGGAGAGGATGGTGTCGGAAGGAACCACCTGGGGAAGGGCTTCGCTGGAGAACAGGGCCAGACCAAATCACTTTCCTTTCTGTTTCTCTGGTTTCTTTTTTGTTTGTTTGTTTTTCTGATTTCTTTTTTTATAAAATGAAATCAACTTTCAGCTGTGTCACATCGTGGTTGGGAGGATCAACTATGAAAAGTGCTTTGGGAAATGGGAGACAGATGAACTGGGACTCAATTTAGGTTTATTTAACTGTCAGTCGCACCTATTGTAGGGCATCTCTGGGCACTAAGGAACCTTGGCGGCTGTGTGGGTTTGACATTGGACCAAGATGGGCTAACAGAGACTATCAGCACCCAGAAAGATGTGTGGTCTCAGAAACCACTCAAGGGCCCCTATGAGTTGGAATCCGTCTAATGGCAGTAGATTGTACTGCTCGGGAATAAGAAGGGTCCCTATCCTGTGAAGAACTCCGAGCTGGACGGTGTTTTCAGGATACTGGGTAGGGTGTCGCCCTGAGCCTGGGGAACTGGGATCAGTCCAAAGAAGGCCGTGGTGGTAGTGGAAGGCAGCCCACATTGGGTTGCAGGGAGAACAACAGCGACCTCAAGATGCTTAAACCTAGTAGGTGTGCCTCAAACTTTCTTTCCACGCGCATCAATAAGGTGAAGGCTGAAGCGACTCGGGCGCTTCATGTGAGGGAGGAAGCTGTGGGGTGCACGTGGGTCCCCACGAAGACAGGAGCCTCCCCAGCCTCTCTCCAGCACCGGAAACCAGGTCAGTTTGCAGGGGGGGGGGCACGCCCCTGCCCCTGCTCCCCGCGCCCTCCAGTGCAGACTGCTCCAGGCTCCGTGCTAGGAATCCTGGAATCTTGGGTGCGGGGAGTGTCAGCCAGGTGGGGGAGTCACGGTGTGCGGGCAAGTGAGGCTTAGGAGGGTACTACAGGAGAGGGTGTTTTGTTTTTCCTGCCCAACTGGCACGGGTGCCTTAGGCACCTCTGTCTCCCAGCACCGGTGCATGCGGGGCACACGTGCCCAGGACGCGCAGTCAGGTGTGCAGGCAGGTTCAGGGGTAGGCGGAGTTAAGAAGTAGGTGCCTGTCACCCTCACGCCCCCAACCGCTGCCGGCCGGCTCCTGCCACCCCTCTGCCCCCCGAAGAAGCCCCTTGCCTTTCGCGAGAGGACAGGGAACCTGGGGCCGGGTCCCCGGAACCCCCACTCGGAGAAGGAATGCGGCGCAGCCGGCCGGTTAGGAGTCCGAGGGCGCTCGGGGGCAGGGCGGCGCCCAGGCAAGCTGAGGCCTGGCCCCCGCTGGCCCCGCTCCTGGCCCCGCTCCGCCGCCACGCGCCTCCGGCCTGCCACCCGGCGCAGCCATGCGCTGCCGACCCTAACCCACCGAAGCCCATGGGGGGCCCCGGGAGGGCTGCCTGGCTCCTGCCGCCCTTCCTGCTGCTCATGGCCCTCTCTGCCAACGCGGGGACTGGCGGTCCCTGCCTGCCCTGCCAGGCCTCCCTCCGCCTCCTGGCCTCGCGCACGGTAAGCCCTCCCGGCAGGTGGGGGACCTAGCCAGCTTCCGAGTGGATGGGTCCCCCGGAGAATGCCCCTCCTGGGGTCCCCACCCATAATGTCTCCCTCCTCTCTTCCCCTCGCAGACTCCACACCTTCAGGCCAGCGCGTTAGGTGAGTTTCCGGTCTGGTCCCTCCCTACCATTCTCGACCCAACCCCGGGGAAGCTTGCACCTTTGATTTGACCCCCTGGCCTGGGAAGGAGCATAGGATCCAGGGGGGACGTGAGGCCAATAGGGAATTCGCACCGATTGCCGCCTGGGCAGGGCTGGGCTGGGCCTCCATGTGGCCCCGGGGCTGTTCATGAAGTCCCGGGAGGCCGGACCTGAGCAGCAGCCAGCGGGAATGATAATCTGACTATATATGATAGTGCTGCTGGCATTGCTCCTGTGAGTTGGGAGGGGCATAAACGGAGAGCCCCAGAGCTGATCCCCGACTCCACCTGCCCGGACTCCCAGCTGTGAGGCGGGCCATAATCCCCCTTATTTCCGGGTGCTCTCTGTTCCCACACAAGGCTTACTTGACCTTTAGAACAGCCCCCTGTCTGAAGGAGGAAGCCTGGCTGTGAGCAGAGCCACCCTGGGTCCAGAGTCCCACTCTTTAGGCAGAGCTCAGCCTCCAGCCCAGCGCGCACCCATCTCTGATGTCCTTTCCATCTTCTGTAGGAAAGCCTGCCCACGCCCTCTGTCATCCCCGGCCGGCACTCCTCTCCTCAAAAGCTGGCTGTGCCTGGGTCAGGCACTGCCCTGCCAGCTGTGCCTGCGCAGGGTGGCAGGCCCTTCAGGTGTAAGGGCAGCCTGTGGTCACCCTCCATTCTAATGTTGGTGGGTGGTTGGGTGAGGGGCACACCTAGGTTGAGAGGAGTGGGACTTGTCATACCAGGACAAGAGTTTGTCCTTCTGCTGCCAAGTCTGCACGAACCAAGGTCACCCTAATCCCATGTAATAAGCACGCGACTCTAACATTCACGGGTTCGGCTGCCTCCCTGTGAAGGAGCTTTTCTTTCCTGCGCGCACTAGTACCCGGGATGGAAGGCTTTCAGTCCTGTGTCTTCACTGTCCATTTGTGGAGGGGGACCTCCTTGCAGGTTCAGCCTTGCATTCTCACTGCCCGGCTCTGGGCTTGGCACCCACTAAGGGCCTCGGGTCTGCTCGACAACTCCCCCCCCCCCGCCCCCCCACCCCACGCAGTGCAGTCGTGTGGATGCACGCTCAGAGGACAGGGCAGAACTGCCCCGAGAGTTCCCGAGTCTCCCACAACGGGGAGTAGAAAACCCCGTCTTTATCCCGAGGAGCTGCTGGTGCTTCCCACCTGCGGGCCTTGTGGACCTCGGCCCAGGGCGCAGAATTGCTCCACCAGGGCTGCCTGCTGGTCCTGGGCGGTGTGAGTGATTAACTCACTGGGCTGCTAACCCAAAGGTTGGGGGTTCAAGTCCACCCAGAGGCCCCTCGGAAGCCATGGCGGGTGACCTCCATGTGAAAGATAAGCACGGGAAACGCTTCAGAACTCAGTCCTGCTGCAGGGACATGAGGCGTCCGGTCGCCGCCATGGGGTGGAGTGGACTGACGGGCTTTTTGTAATATTTCACTGATAAAAGTAGCCTTTCCCTACTTAAGAGACGGCCCTTTGTTACTGTGTTGTAACTCACCGGATGAGTAAAGCTTCCTCTTCAGCGTCATGTTCCCCCTTGACCTAAAAGGACTTGCTGCCCAGCACGCCCACCAGCTGCTCCTTGGAGGGACGCTCCCCGCCTCGAGGAGGGAGGGTCGGCTGCAAGGCAGAATGGACTCTCGGTTGGGTTCCTCTAACCCTGGGGCTCTCCCCCAGGGAGGGGCGGCCGGAGAGGGGCCTGGGAGTGAGTGTGCATTCCGCCCTGCACAGGCCTTCCATGGGTCTCGCTCCGTCTGCCGGTGCGGAAATCCAAAAAACCATACAGGCTCAAGTTCTGGAGGAGACACCACCGGATGCCAGTGTCAACTCAGGTACTCTCCCTGCCCTGGGCCCCCAGCCCTGCCCTTCCCGGCCTCCCAGCTTGTATTTCGGCCATTTGAGGGACAAAGCAAGCGTGGAGATAAGGTAAACTCTTCTGTCCACTCTACTCTCAGGAATTGAGATCTAACGAAGTCGAGCCACGTGCCAGTGGCGGCCCAGGCCTAGAGGCAGGAGCAGCCATGAGTCTCTTCCCTGAGTCCTAACCTAAGGTTCTCCTTGTTTCTGCTTTCAGGGGAAGCTGCTGAGCAGCTGTTGCCTGTATGAGCAGGATCCCAAGTCCCGCAGCTCTCCAGACGTCCCCTCCAAGGGGCTGCGCTTTAAAAGGACCCAACCTTCAGACCCAGAGGCAAAGGAAGGCCTTCCCACACAGAACTCACAGGGATCTGGAAGTAGGAAGGGGTGTGGCAAGGGAGGGGCTCTGTCCAGTGGTGGTATTAGTGCTAAACTCCGAGGGACGAGACTATCAGATTCCTCCCCTCCCCAGGGCCTGAGTTCTCCTTCGATTTCCTGCCGGAGACACGGGTCGTGCGAGTGACCATTCCTCCAGGCCCTGAGGTTAGCGTGCGACTCTGTCATCAGTGGGCGCTGGAGTGTGAACAGCTGAACGCGCCCTTTGACACTCAGGTGCGTGTGCCAGCCCCTGGCCCACAGCCGGGCCGCAGGGTGCCAGAGCAGAAGGGCCCTATCCATCAAACACAGGAAGAGGGCAGGCCACAGGGAAGGCAACGGCCCCAGTCTTTCCACGAGTGACTAAGACATGTGTATGGCCTCTACTCCCAGGGAGAGGGATGTGCAGTGGGGCTGGGGCAACATCGGGAAGCCTTTCAAGTCTCCTCTAGCGGTGGGGGAAATGACAGACTAGCCATGGTGTGTTGGTGGCGTACCATCGCTCCTTCCTTTGGGGTGTCCCCGTGAAGGGCCCTGGCAGCCCACCCCACCCCAGTTTGCATGGAGGCTCCTTCCTGCACCGTTGCAGGGATCAAGGGGTGATGCAGTCTTGGGGCCCTCAACCCTCTTCGTGTATCAAATGGGGATGATGCCTCAGAGGCACAGGGCCAGGCCAGGATTTACTTCCCTGAGTGACTGCTTCTAGCACCTAACACCCTGCGGGGCACACAGGAGGTGCTCAGTAACTCTCATTTCTTTTCCTGTTTCTTCTCCCACCCCCTCGTACTGAGACACCTGGAGCAAAGGGCCAGACACGTGAGCAGAGGCCTCCCGGGACTCTGGGAGTTCCTAAGGACAGCAATACATCTCCTTCTCCTGACTGCCTCTCTCTTCTTTCCCGCTGCTGCTCTGTGAACAGGAAGTTGTGCCCGGGGGTCATCCTGTAGAGCTGCCTTTTGAATTCCTTCTGCCCTGCCTGTGCATAGAGGTGAGTGAGTGAGTGAATGAGTGTGGGCCTCTCAGGTACTGGCTGAGCACATCTTCAGGAAATCAGGCTTAAACATGATCAGGGGTTACCAAGATGCTGTGAGGCCACACACTCACTGGTCTGAGCTGGAAGGGTCCTGCAGAGGACAGGGGCTTCTCAGCTCCACCCACATGTAGGTTCTTCCTGAGCCAGACTCAATGGGTGCGCCGGGGGTATACACTGCAAGGTTTCATGGGCCCTTAAAACCTTCTCCCTAAAGAAGCACACTAGCATGTGGAATCATGAGGTGTCAAAGGGATGAGATATCAGGCTTCAAGAACTCAAAAGCATAACTTTGCATGCTCACTTTCCTGATATGATCCCTGAGGACAAATGTGTGCATATGCAAATGTGGTGAAGAA
>PVJH01037507.1:0-17884 GCA_004026705.1 Nesogale talazaci | reverse complement strand
GTCTGTGTGTGCAGGTGTGTGTGTGCACAGTATTACACAGTCAGTGTCTGTGTGGGCAGGTGTGTGTGTGCAGAGTATTACACAGTCAGTGTCTGTGTGTGCAGGTGTGTGTGTGCACAGTATTATTACACAGTCAGTGTCTGTGTGTGTGCAGGTGTGTGTGTGCACAGGGGCTGTGTGGGCAGGCAGGGCCAGGGCTGGACAGCAGCATGGAGGTGTGGGGTGGAGGGGAAGGGGATCTGGGAGAGCTGTGAGCCCCCCACAGACAGCACTTGTGTCGGAGAGCACCACTGGGCCATGGTCGGCGATGGCGACTAAGTGCACCTCACAAAGCCCAGAACAGCTGAGCCACAATGAGCAAGTCAATAGACTCCAGTACTCCAGGAGTCAGTCACTGAGTCAGTCTCCAGGAAAAGCAGGAGCAAGCCCAGCCAAGTCCTTTGTCCTGCCTGGAACACAGACACAGTGTCCAGAGCTGCAGCAGCCACGATGGGGCCATGAGGACCAGGGCTACATCCAGCTGAGGTGGAAGCTCTAGAGGCCTGGACACGGTGGCCATGGGCTGGGCTGGCTGGAAGTTGCTCAGTGCACTTGGGGCTGGAGGGAGAAAGGCCTGGGGGTCTGCTCCTGCAAAGGTGCTGCCCAGAAACCCGTCTCTTCTGCCATGTGGCGCTGCCGTGGGGCAGAACCATTCCTTGGCTCCCAGCCTGGGGCCGGGGCCGGGGGTGGGGGGGGCGGCAGGGGGGCTGCCTGGCCACTCCTTCACGAAGCCAAAGGTAAAGTCTCACTGAGACAGCACGGAATAGCGCCGAGTCATTTGATGCAGACACACGCTCCTTCCACACCATCCCCCCTGCTCGTCATGGCCTCAGAAGGAGACCCTCGTGCGGGAGGGAGGTGAGCGGGCGGCCTCTGGCCCCCGGGCTGGGCCTTGTTCCCCTGCAGCCTCCGTGGGTGTCGGGCTGGGCGCCTCCCTGGGTGCTGGAGAACCTGGAATTCAATAACGCAGTTTTGTTTCCGCTGAGTTCCCTTGATGATTATGAATCCTGTTTGTGGTGAGGGAGGCTTGGTTTCCATCTGTGGGCAGTGCCTCTTAAGCAGATGTATTTACGTTTTAGAAGAAAGGAGTGGGTTCAGAGAGGAAAACGGCAAGAAGACATTTGTGTGGGACAAGGAAGGACCCTGTGCATGGCCACCCCCATCTGGGGGGAGGAGAAGGTCGGTGCCCGGCTGCTCAGGGGCCAGCAGCTACACCTGGGCTCTGGGGTCAGGCCAGCATGGAGAGCTGGGAGAGCTGCCCCCCAAGAACGGGCAGGCAGGTCCCAAGGGCTGGGGGGGTGTCCTCAAACCAAGCCGATGGATCCCTCAGAGCGCCCCTCCCCCGAGTCCCTTGCAGCCGGTTTGTGTGAGGTCCAACTTCAGACGCGGTCTTCCCAGGAGCCGAGGTGACCTTTTGCTAATTAGCCCAGGCTGTTTGTGCTGTAGCTGCCAGCGGCTCTCTAGACGGCAGCTTGACACAGTCCAGCCACACGGCCTGTCACCGCCGCAGGGCAGAGAAATATCACCGTTTCTTGGACGGATGGGAGGGGGTCCGCCAGACCTGAGGGCATGTTGAGAACGAGGGAAGAGGGCTGTGGGCTAGCTGATCTGTGGGCTAGCTGATCAGGCATCTCTCAACAGGCCACCTGCACATCGTGGCCAACACAGTCAGCCCATTTCCCCGAGGACTGAATTCCCACCACCCTGCCCACCAGAGAGGTAGGCTCCCTCCATGGCCCTGTCCCCGGAGCTGGCCGAGTGCCTGGCCCAAGGCTGGACTTGGGCAGGTCAGGCAGGTCCCCTGGAGTCACCAGGCCTCACGAAATTTCCTTTTTCTGCGCAGGAGAACCTCCCCAGCACGACGGGACTTTAGTGCCAGGAAATGGGCCAGGAAGCAGCAACCATCCGAGAAACTCAAAAACCCTCCAACTGACAGAGGGGCAAGATGTTACCATGAGAAGGAAGGCCACGCAACCAACCCCCAATTTCTGTGAACGGTATGGCCACAATGTGTTGGTTGCTTCCACTGTGACATGACACAGCTTCTCCTTTAGCTACAATGAACCGGTCCTTCAGCTTCCATGCACCTGCTCCTTTAGTTTCTGAGTCAGCTCCTTAAAAACAATGTATCTCCTCCCACAGCTACAACATGTCTGTTCTTGCAGCAACAATGTGCCTCTTCCGTTAGATACAACGTATCCCCTCCATGCCAGTTCATTCAGAGACAATTTACCCACTCTTTCCGCTACAATGTATCCATTCCTTTAGCTGGAATGTATCCACTCCCTGAGCAGAATTGCATCCAGTCCTGCTGCTACAATGTATCTGATCCTCTGGTTACAGCACATCTGAGCCTTTAGCGACAATGTGTCCACTCTGAAAACAGTGTGTCTCCTCCAGCTACAAAGTGCCTCTCCTCTGCCAGATCTACAGGAGCCACCAGGCCAGCTGGGTTGCCACCTGCCACCTTAGGTAGGAAACACCTCCACCATTCATTCAGCAAACATTTATTCAGTGTCTACCACCTGCCAGGCACAGGACGTGAGGGAGGGAGCGCAGACAGATCTGTCTCCCTCCCAGGGAGCCTCCAGCTCGGCCCGCCTGACACACGCTGCCTGCTGGCCGATGTCAGGAGCAGAAGTACATGCCGGAGGTTCCGGAAGCTCGCTTGTGGGTTCCAGCCGTGCACCGTTCCACTGACTGCTGAGCGCTTCACATGTGAGCCACCAGGAGTGCCCCTGGTCAGATGATGACAGCAACGACCACTGCTGTCCTACGGTGCCCGTCACAGCCTGCCTGTGCCCACCTCACAGACACACACATGGGGGTGGGGGGACACCTGCCAGCACACCCGCCCGTGCCACTCCCACGCGGCCCACTGAGGCCAGGCTCAAACAATATGGAGAGGGCCTGGCCACTGTCCCCATCAGCTGTTCAGGCCCAGGGGAGAATCTGGGGGTCTTGTCCAACTGCACAGGGGCCACAGGCTAGGGGGGTACTGCCAGCCCTGCCCCGTGTCACCCACCCAGCGGGGTCCCCCATGGGGGACACATCTCCATCGTGACATGTCCGGATGAAGACGAAGGAGGAAGATCTGCCTGCTGATCTGGGGGCTGCTGAGGGAAGCCTACCGTGGCCACACAGAGGCCGCATGTCCCTCACACGGAGGACCCACCTCCGGAGGGGGGTGTTGCAGGTGGACCGGTCCAGCCGACCAGCAGGGGCTGTTGTGGCAGAGGGTGACACGGCTGGGCAGGGTCCTGATCTGCCTTCCACGGAGTCAGGGCCACTTCCTTGACAGGTAGCTCCCTCCCCCCCCTCCCCCGCCTGCCGTCTTCCCACGAGCTGAGAACGTGCACCTTTGGGAGTTCTAGAAGGAATCTACTTCCCCAGGTGATGAAGCCAGAGTCCCAGGCGGCAAGCCCCTTCCCATCACCATCCATGGCGACCACCTTAGCCAAACCCAGAATCCTCCACCACCACCTGCACACAGCATGCACACACCATCCCTTTCCAGAACCCAGAGGCCACAGCAAACCATGTCAAGGGGCCACTCGCCCACACCGCCTCCTGCTGGTTGCATGGGGTACTACAGTCCAGCTCTATGAGCGCAAGACCTTTCCAGCTGGCAGGACCTGCATTCTGAGAAAGAGCAGTCAGGGCCTTCACACAGGGGAGGGGGGGGCTGCTCCCGACACAGAGTCCCCGTATTTCTGAACAGCACCCCAGAACAGTGCTGACACTCTCCGCGGGCTTGAAGAAGCCGGAGGAGGTCTCGTCTGACAGGCCCCAGTCTTGTGTTCACCGAGGATGCCATTTAGCAAGCCGGCAAGAGGCGCTCACGTGGGGGCCTGCTTTCACACACAGCACGCCGGCCCATGCCGGCCTGGGTCACACAGGACACGCTCCGCCTGCCGGATCACACCGGGCACCGCGGATTGGCAGAAGAGGGAATCTCTCCCGTCCAGTCCCCAGAGCTGCCCCTGGCCTGTCCCGTGAGGACAGTGGAAAGCCCTCACTCCACGACCCCGGTCACCTGTTCCACAGGCAGAGCCCATGAGGAGCAGTCTGTTCCCAAGGGAGGCTACGGCCTTCCGCTCCTGAAGCTGGCCCTGGGAGCTGAGTTCAGAACCTGACGGTTGAGTCTGGCCCCGTCTCCTGACTGGCCTGCCCATGCCCCTGGAACCCCTCCCCTACCGGGCACTGCCAGGTGCCCCCACAACCTAGGCTGAATCAGACCAGCAAGAGCTTCGCTTACCTCAAGGTCAGGGCCTGCCCATGACCCAGGGGTCAGAGGAGGGCGGGCTGGGGGGCTCCTGCCCACAGGGTTCACGGGCACTGTCTGCTCATCTCAGGACACAGCCGGCCAGTGGTCAGACCCGATGGTCACGAGCTGCGGACAGAGACAGGAAAAGCAGGTAAGGCAGGAGGGACCAGAGCCACATACTTCTTGGCCAGACACTGGGACTCGGTGCACGGGGTATGGGTCCTTGGAGACCCTGGTCCAAGGGACGCTGACACAGAGGGACCCTGTGTCCACATCGCTGCACAACAGCCAGAGACCCCGGGATGGACACCTGGAGGCTGTGGAGCGGTGAGCTGTGTCCCCACAGAAATGAGTCCAAGCCCCACACCCTGTGCCTGTGGACGTGGTCTTGTTTGAGGGAGTCTGGAGATGTCTAGAGTCAGGGTGGAGTCAGGCCGGGAATGGGGACCCGGCCCCCACCTGACGGTGGTCCCACAAAGAAAGCCTGGGAGTTCATGGCCAACTAAGTGGGCTGCAGGTGCCCACTGAGGCCAGCCGGGCCCAGAGAGGAGATGTAGCCGCCAACGCAGACTCCGGGCTTCTCTGGCAGCCTGATGAGTGAGGAGGCCAGGCTCCGGCCCCCAGTCCCCCGAGCAGTGGCCGCTCGTGACAGACGGGAGCTGTGGTGACACAGGGAAGGAGGCTTTCTTCATCAGCCACTGTCCCCACTCCGACGTGTCTCGGGGTGGGGGACACGGGGGGGATGGAATCAAGACCTGCCCTAGCAAGGAGATCCTGAGGACAGGCTGGTCAGTGGGAGCAGGACACCAGGATCCCAGGGATGATGGAAGCAGAGGCAGGCTCAGAGGGAGTAAGCACAAGGACTCCGGGCGGCCTGGTCAGAGCTGCTCACGCATTCTGGACACCCACAGCTTGGTGGCCAGTCAGCCAAGACTTGGGGAAACTGAGTCAGGAAAGGGTCAGTGGTCCCCGGCCCGGCTCAATGTCCGGTCCAATGAGGTGCAGCCATGGGCAAGTCAGGCAAGGATGAGATGCCTCCTGTCCATGGCTGCACCGTGTGCCCGGCCTCACTCTGTCCTTCCATCCATCTGTCCACATCAGACGTTCAGTGGGTGTGTGTGGTGGGGGGAAGGTAGGTCCATTGCTTTTCCAGGGGCAGATTCTGCACCCCCGAGGGCAGCTCAGAGAACAGGTTCTCCTGCAGACCACACAGGTGAGCTGGATGGCAGAGTCGGAGCCCAGGCCAGTGTCTCCTCCTGCAGCTGGTCATGAATGGACCCTGCCCACTTGAGAGGGACCCAGGGGGAGGGGTGTGTCTTTGGACAGAAGGCCTGGGCTGGCAAAGGCTTTGGCTCAGCCTCACCTGGAGGGGTGTCTGCCGGTACTCCTGCATCCACTCCCACCCAGCCTCCCCCAGGATCCCGGGGCCAGGCTGGGATGTGAAAGGAACTTGTGGGTGGGGGGGAGGGTGTGTGTGTGTGTGTGTGTGTGTGTGTGTGCGCGCGCGCGCACACACACAGATAAATGAGTGGCATGTAATTACCTAAAATTGTGGGTCAGAAGCAGATGTAAATAACCAAAAACTATGTGGGGAAGTGGAGGGGATGTTCATCAATTAGAGCTAATTACTTAACAGCTAATTGAAATAATAATGGTGGATTTGAATATGCTAATGAGACCAAACCTGCCTTGGAAAAAGTAACTGGAATAAAAATAGGGAAACTGGAGAACTGGGGGGGGGGCAGGACTGGGGGCGCCTCCCCCCCCCCCGCTGGACCTGGGCTGCTTCCCCCTGCACCCCCCTGCCCCAAGCTGCTTCCCACAGCTTTTCTCCAGCCTTCGGCTCTGAGCCCCAACCTGCCCTGACCGATTCCAGGTAGAATCGAGGCTCACCACGTCAGGCCTGAAGCTGCTCCCCGGGGTAGTGGGGTACACCCCAAACCTTCCTCCTGATTCCAGGAAGAGGGAAGTCCTTCCACTTGCAAATGTTGGGGTGACAGGGTGGGGAGGAGAAAGAGCCCAAGCTTGACATCTGCATTTCAAACACTGATATCAGCAAAACAAATCACAGTCATTATGCCATTTGCATATTTTGTACAATGATTGTTTAGCGAGGGGGGGAAGGAAGCCTGCTGATGCCAGCAGTCCACAGTCCACAGCCTCTTCATCCTCCTCCTCCTCCTCCTCCTCTCCCTCCTTCTCCTCGGCCACACAGCTGAGCCCAGGCAGTGGGGACAGGCGGCAGGGGGCACCGTCCTGGCTCAGTGCTGACCCACTTCCCTCGGAGACCTGGCCTGACAGCCTGTCTGCCACGGCACCCAGAACTTGCATGGGGGTCCCCACGGGTCCACACCCACTCCATTCACACCCCTCCTGATCACCACTCACCCACCTGCCGCTCCCTCTCCCCAGCTCTGTGCCTAGAAAGCTCCCTTTGAGGCTCACACACACACACACACGCAGAAACAAGCTCACACACATACATGCAGACACACAGACATACACTCACATGTACATTCACACACACACACTCTCTTTCTCTCTCTCTCTCTCTCACAGGGCACCCCTCCCTGACCCCACCCCTCCCAAGATCTCAACAGGCCCTGCACAGCCCACCCTGGTCCTAGGGCCCCAAGGCTGAGCTGGGCCCATCAAGGGGACACCCTCGCTGCCTGTGTTGGGTGAGGGCACCCTGTGCACTGGATGCTGGGTAAGCTCAGAGGTGCCTCACCTCACCTCCGCCATGTCCCTGCTGAGCGCACCGTCTCCCTCCCCCGTGCAGAGCGGGGTGCAAACACAGGGTGCTCGCCTGAGGCCCCGGAGCCTGTTGTCCTGGGTCAGGCTTCTCTGGCCACAGGCAGGGTGCTACAGGGTGGGTCCGGCCTGGCTGTGGCTGAGCAGGTCTCCAGGCAGACCCTTTCCCACCCCAATCCTGGCCCACCTGGAGCGATGGAGTGATGGGGGTGGCGGCCATTAACCACCCCAGGGATTTGGAACCCAGGTCCCCCCAGGCCTCACAGGGTGGGGCCTGAGCCAGGAAGGGGTAGAGGTGAGCAGCCACTCAGGCAGGGGGGAATGTCTGTGGAGGGAGCTGAGACTGTGGGAGGTAGGCACGACTGACGGGGGCAAGAGAGGTGGGGAGACAAGAAGCTGAACCACCGCTCACCATGTTGTCAGAGTGTGTGTGTGTGTGTGTGTGTGAGAGAGACCTGCCCAGTTGTGAGGCTGTATGTGTGTGTGCGAGGGAGAGAGAGAGTCCAGGTTTTGTTTTAGATGTTATGAGCGTTGAGAGTGTCTCTGTGTGCTTGTGTGGTCCACCTGTGTTCCATGTGCCTGGACGTGCACGTGGATGGCGCGTCTCCCTGTGGCTGTGGGGGCTGTGTGTGACTGCATGTGTGCCTGTGCGTGTGCATGTGTGGTGAGTCCCCGTGACTGTGCGGGTGTGTGCGTGGGGGGGGGAGGGGCACGCCTGACTACATGGGCTGGGGAGTGCTTAACCACCGTGTCACCAAACCAGGAGGCTCCTCTCTCGGCTGGGCAGTGGCTGGCTCACAGTTGGCCCATGGAGGCGGCCTCCCCTGGGCCCATCTCTGCTGAAGGGACGAAGCCCCCCACACCGAGGGGCCTGTCCCAGGAGACCTGCCTGCTCTTCGCTCTCTGTAGGCAGAGCTGGGGCGGCCCTGTGGGCAATGAGGGCTCCCCACCCCACACAGGCCTGGCTTGCCTCCGCCCTTTAATCCGCTCTGCTCAGAGGCACAGGCTTGCCGCCCCCCTCCAGCTAGGAGACTTGGAAGTGCAAATGAGACCCCCTTCCCTGCAAACTCCAGAGCAGCAATTAACTCCTCACGTCACACCAGACAGCCCCACCAATTCCAGACGGAGCAAACCGTTAACTATGAAATATTAAGCCATAAACAAAAAGCTGGATGGAAACAGAGCTCAGTACTGATCAGTCCTCAGGAGGGAGGCAGGCTTTCCAAGCTCGGAAGGAATAAGAGTAAATTGTCAAGGAAGAGAGAGCCGGGCTTGGCCACGTTAAAAAAAGAAAAGAAAAACGAGCATTCAGGGCAGAAGTGGCCGGAACGAATGCACAGCCCCGCCCGCTGCACGGAGACGGAGGCCACGCCGCCGGCGAACGCTTACATGGACGATGCTCAAGCCCCTGCGCGATCCGGGAGACGCAGACTCTCAGCAACCCGACCAGACGCCATGTGGGCTCCTCGGAGAAGCGGTCATCTCAAAAACCAAAGTCAAAATAAAGCCGGTGAGCCAGGAAGGTCACCGGGAAGCGGGCAGAATCCAGGCGACAGATCCAACACTCGGACATGCGTGGGGGTCCCCCACGGTGGGACGGAGACCGAACCTTTAAGATCGGGAACCAACGGTGGTCTGTGACGTCGACCCCTCCCCCAGCGGTCTTGGGGTTCCCCAGGCCAAGGGCGCGGGGAGGTTCCGGCCTCAGGAGGAGGGGTCGGTCCTAGATCTCCGTCTCCGGGCACCTCACGAGGATCGGATGGAGGGGGACACTCACCACGGGCGAGCATGGTCGGAGGTGGGGCACAAGGTCAGTGTGGGGATGTGGCTTCGCTGCCAGGCGTCAGCAAGAAGGGGAGGTGGCCATTCATCCAGGGTCATGGTTCTCCAGACTGACCTGCGGACTCGATGCAAAGTCCTCTCTCGCTATACCCCAGCAGCCAGCTTCCCTGTGTGTGTGCGTGACACGTGAAAACCCAACACCAGTTTCCACTGGCTTCCAGAAGGCCCCCAGGGAGACCAGGCGTAGCCAGGCCTCATACTGCTCACACCAGTGCATCCCACCCCGGGGCCTGCAGAACGGCTCTCAGACGGCCCCCAATGTCCTCCCTGGCGGGGCTGGGGGTTGCAGCAACGATCTTTGACTGGAGCCTCATGTAACCCCCAATGCCACTAAGGCCCCCTCCTGATCTGTAAAGAACTAGAAGGCAGTGCAGCACGGTGGTGACGGGGGGGGGGGGGCGGTGAGAGGGGGGAGGGCACCGATGACTGAACCCCTGGGACAAGGCAGAAAGCGGCCTGTGGCGGTCTCAGCCCTCTGTGGGTAAAGCAGAATAAAGCAGAGATCTGCAGGGGCAGTTCATGGGGCCTGGGAAAGGCACTGCCTTTCTGCCCCACCCCACCAGCTTCCTGAGACCCCCTGTCCATGTGGAAAGTAAAACAGTATCAGACCCCTCACTCACACTGACGACAGAAGCCATCCCACGTCCCTCGCACACGGAAACAGAACATGACGGGCTGTGGTAACACAAGACGGAAAAAGAGAGAGAAGAAAGAAAAGGAAAAAGAAAAAAAGACCACCACCACCCCCCACATTGGTGGCCTAAGGGCAGGTGGCCCTTTCCTACCCATCCAGGAATATGGATGTGGTTTTTGTTTGTGTTTAACAATTTTGGAAGACCTATTTCTTTATTACCACTACTTTTGTCAACAACAGAAAGAGTGATGATGTATGTGGATCTCTCCCCTTGGAGGGCGCAGGGGTCCAGCTAGGTCGAGATCAGGGAGAAGCTTAGTATCATCAGCCAACAGGCCCAAAATGGAGCACATCACCGGTTATTCATGGACTTAGGAGCTCAGGTAGAAGCTGGAGGAAATGAAGACAAGTTCATAAGAGTCTAAACATAATCTCAACTATGTCCCCAACACCAGGTTCCGATCTTATTTTACAAAAGTGAGTAATGTATTCAACAATATCTACACATGCAACGCAGTGACACTGGCTATGTCCTTCAAAGAGCATGACTTTTCTCCATATTCCTTTCCCTGTTATTTTACCATCGTCAATACAAACCCACTGCATGCCGAGTGTCTCATCTAACCTTTGGAGTTGCTGTCGCCACTGAATGACTGAGAGCACACGGCGTTCACTGCAGACTCTCTCCGGCAGGGAAACGTTGCACTGCTCACTTCCAGGTGGCGACTCCACCCTACCAACTGCTCCATGGGAGGGGGGGGCTTTATGCTCCCCTAAAGATTCACAGTCTCAGAAACTTTTTTAATCCCTTTATTGGGGGCTCAGACCACTCTTAGCACAATCCATCCATCCATCCATTGTGTGCAAAGCCCATTTGTACCTTTGAGGCCCTCATCATTCTCAAAACATCTGCTTTCCACTTAAGCCCCTGGCACTGGCTCCTCCATTTTCCACCCCCTCCCTCATGGACCCTTGATAATTTATAAACTATTATAATTTTGTCTCATTGAATGCTCTCTGAGGTCTCTCTTCACCCATTTCCCTGTTGTCCACACCCCAGGGAGCAGGTTCTATGTAGATCCTTGTAATCGGTCCCCCTTTCTACCCCACCCTCTCTCCACCCTCTCAGTGTCACCACTCTCCCACTAGTTCTGAAGGGACCATCTGTCCTGGATAACTCATGTTTCCAGTTCCTGTCTGTACCAGTGGACATCCTCTGGTCCAACCGGATTTGTAAGGTAGAATTCAGATCTTGACAGTGGGAGAGAGGAAGCATTTTAGAACTAAAGGAAAGTTGCATATTTAATTGTTGCTACACTGTGCCCTGACTGGCTTGTCTCCTCCCCATGACCCTTCTGTAAGGGGATGTCACTTTCCCTACAGATGGACCTTGGGCCCCCAATCTGTACTCCACCTCATTTATAATGATGTAACTTTTAGTTCTTTGATGCCTGATACCGGATCCCTTAGACATCTCGTGTTCCCTCCAGCTGGTGAGCTTCTTCTATGTGAGCTTTGTTGCTTCTGAGCTAGACGGCCACTTGTTTATTTTCAAGTCTTTAAGACCCCAGATGCTATATCTTTTGATAGCCGGGCACCATCAGCTTTCTTCACCACATTTGCTTGTGCACACATTTGTCTTCAGAGATCGTGTCGGGAAGGTGAGCACCAAGGAATGCCAATTTAATAGAACAAAGTGGTCTTGCATTGAGGGATTACTTAAGTGGAGGTCCAATGCCCATCTGCTGCCTTAATATAAACCCTATAGCTATATGCACATAGATCTATTTCTCCGTCATATCTAAGCATAATGACCTATGTACATGCCTGCATTTAGACCTCTGTGAATGCTCTTTACCCCCCAGTCCTTTCCTCTATTTCTTTTTACTGTCCTCTTGTCCCACCATCATGCTCAGCCTTCATTTGGGTTTCAATCATTGCCCTCTGTGACATTACTCTTGATCAATCCCTATCAGGTCTCTCACACCCACCTTGCCACTGATTTTAGATCACTTGTTGTTCCCTTGTCCCTGGGATGGACAACACCACCTCCTTTCCCCCTCCTCCCCATTTCCCATGTCCCCCCCACCAAAAACACACACAGACTGGAACTATAAGTCCTGGTGTGTTTTACGACGTTACCAAAAAGGAAATCTGCCGAAAGAATGAACTCACGTGCCACGAGGCATAAGATGTGGCTGCGGTGGACTCCACTGGCCGAGGCACACACTGGCCCTCACACGGGAGCCGCTCTTCAAAACCACGAAGGAGCCCCCAGCCCTGGAACAGGCAGCTGTTTCAAAAAGGCAGCCCACAAATGAGAGGCTCTAGGGGGTCCGACACACAAAGAATTGGCCCGGCTTCAGCGTTCGTCAGAAAAGCCCACCGAGACACCAGTCCACGGCACCCTACGGAAGGCGCCCGGGAGTCTACTAAAACCTCCTGTTGACAAGTTGGTGCACTGCCCAAGCGTGGCTCTGTGGCAGGAAGCTTGAGCACCGCACCGCACCGGATGAGGAGGCATGGTCTGAGACCAACCCCTCCCCTAGCAGGGAGACCCCGGAGAGAGCCTGTCTCGCGGGCACTAGGAGACACCTCAGCTCAACAGGCACCAACCTAAGATCCACTCCCGCAGCAGGACGATGGTGCCAGAACCAACAAGGACCACTGCAGCACTTCCCCGCTAAATGTGAAGCCCAGGGGGAGGCCCAGAGACTACGGAGCACAAGGACTGACACTGCTGCTGCCGCGGGGGGCTCACACACAGAGCAGTGGGCGGCCCGGGGCCCGGCAGCCTGCAGAGCTGCCGCAGTCTGAACACACCTGCTACTTCCACACCACGTTCAAGACCGGGTGATCGCAGAAGAGGAGTCTCTTGGGAGGCCTGGGGAGGATGGGGGGGGCGGGGTGCTCGCTGTATTTGGGTGAAGAGAGCCAGGCTGTGGCAGGAGACAGTTCACAGGTGTCTTCTCTTACCTTTAGTGATGATGCTGCTGCCGCCGCCGCAGGTACCAGACACACTCCAGAAACACGAGACACGGGGCACACCCTGCCCCCAGAGGCCTCCCACTGGGCATCCATCCGAAGGAAATAAAGCTACAGGGCTGATACCAGCCAATGAGACACGGCACGAAATGTGCACAGACCGCGGAGGGGCTGTGCCATTGAATACAGCGGAGGAGGGAGGCCCGGGAGCAGCCTGCGCGTCCCATGGGGAGAGAGCCCCTGGACCACACAGCACAGGCCGAGGTGGCTCACGAGAGCCAGGAAAGGGCAAGGAGCTCTAAGAGTGGATGCTCGCATCCCACCCAAGGAGGCCGGGCCCAACAGAGACTCCACACGTGCCCACCAGCGCGTCCTCTTCGGTGGCCGCTCTCACAGGAGCCCAGGGTGGAGGGCTCCCTCCGCCCCCCCCCCCCCCGCCGGTGGGAACAGGGTGCTTCATTCTCACCGGAACAACAGTCAGGGCTACGAGGGGAACGGGGACACCAGGGCGGCGCACACACCTTAGAATTATCAGCCGTTGGAGAGTGTTTTAAAGGCGGCAGCAGATACCCACAGGACCCAAGGTTTGGGAAGGCAGGAGAAACAGAAGGGGACGGCGCCTGCAGGAAGGGCCCGTGAGGTCACGCTGTGGGGGTGGAATCGACGACAAGGAGCACGACAAGGCTGGACACGGGAGCTGAGTCAGGGACCGCCCAGTCATCGGGACAACTCAGGAGTCTGGAGACGGAGGAGTCACCCGGGCAAAGCCCGACAGCAGGGATCGGTCAGTGGCCCCACGCTCCACACTCGCAGACAGACACAAAGACGGGGGAGGGGGCGACCCTGCCTACAGGGACGCGGAATCAGGGCAGCGGCTACCCTGGGGGACCAGGCCTGGAGGTGGAATTGGGTGGTTTCTTGGGGGTTGGTTTTGTTTCCTCACGTGACCTGGGTGCTGGTTCAATCCTGGGTCAACTTGAGAAGTTGTGCCCTGAGGACTAGCGGTCTTTCCTCCCTGTAAGTTACACTCCATTGATTTTCCATTTTAACCACTTTTGCCGGGTGGGACCAGCCTGGTGGCACACGGGGGGAGGGGGGGCTGCCCAGGATGGAGACCAGACAGAGCTCCCCCGCAGGCCGACAGGGTTCCGTTTGACGGTGCCAACTTCCCCTCCTAGGGTTCAACACTTTGTAATGCCCCTCAGCGGTTACTACTGCCCTTGAAACCCAAAAGGAAACAATCGATATATGTGATGCCAGACCCACCAAAAAAGCAGAGAGAAAAGGAGAAAAGCGCCTTGTGCTAATTAGTTGTTGGTGCCTGGCCCATGCGGGTCTGCCCGGGCGTTTGGTGCTTTCCGTGTGGGAAAACTCCACAGTGGTGCTAATGAGTGCCTGGACCCCCTCGCCTTCTCACCGAGGGCCCCCCCAGTCCTCCCTCAGCCCACAGGAAGCCGACGCGCTAATTTGCTTAGCCAAGCCAGAGAGAGTTCCAGGGGTGCCACATAGGGACAGAAAATTGCCGAAAAAGGGGGAGGCAGGAATATTCAGAAGGCATTAGCCTGATGAATTGTATCTAAGAGCTGTAAATTTGATAAGTGCTTATTAGAAATATGAAAATGAGGCTCGAAATTTGCTTGTTTGCCTGGAACGAAGGCTGAGGTTCCCAGGACTAATTGACGAGAGACTCGGTGAGCTGCTCAGACACAGGCGCAACGCAAAATGACAGCGAGGCAGACGCCAGAAAGCTGGGGGAAGCTGGGAAGATCCCCTCGGGGGCGTGGGAACGGGCAGGGAAATCACACCGATTCCACTTGCCCTGTTAACTCCCGCTCCTCTCTCAACAAAGTCTGGGCCATGACCGTGATGATGGTGATGGTGAGGTGCTGGTGCTGGTGCTGGCTACAGGTATGATGGTGGGGCTGGTGGAGATGGTGGCGGTGGTGATTAAGGTGGAGGTGGCAGTGATACTGGTGGTGATGGTGGTGGTGTTGAGGGCTGGTGGCAGTGACGGTGGTGGTGGCACTGATGGTGATGGACATAACATTTAGGGGACCCTCATTACATATATTCCAGGTCTGTTTCTTAGACATCTCTACTCTGGCCCTAGGCAGCAGAGCTGGCCGAGTCGATGGATATAAATTCTGAAGCATAGTGTAGTGGCATAACTTGATCAATTTTGATCACCCTGCTCATTAACCCCCACTCATGAGCCTGGGCTTCAACATGAGGATTGCGAGGCACTGTCTCCCCATTGTGTCCCTATTCCCAATTCTCTATCCTACTGGTTAACCGGATCCACGGCTACCAACTGTGGAAGGTTCCTCAGGGCACCTCAGCAGGAGACCTGTGGTCTACAGAGCAGCCAGCCATGAAGACCCCGTTCTGTGCGCTCTCTCGTTCTCTCTCTCTCATACACACACACACACACACACACACACACACACACACACACACAGGTAAGTCTGAGCCAAGGGTCTCAGTGGCCCAGCTCAGGAAACATCTGTTGGGGGGAACCGGATGAACAGATGGAAGATGGCTTACCTTCCAGAAGACCAGGAAACACTGATATTGCACATATACACATGCACATATACTTATACACATCCATGTATGTGTACATATAAAAACGTTTGCTTACAGTTAATAGCTGGACACTTAACCACTATACCCTAAGGACATGAAGCCCCCAAAGAGAGATGAGTAACAGAAGTGTGAATGAAGTGAGACAACAGACTCTAAGATACAAAATAAGAATAATTGATTAAGTGTTTCTGAGAGTGGGAGGGGAGGAGAGGGGGAGTAGAGAAATTTATACAAAGGGCTCAAGTAGAAAATGCTTTGGAAATGATAGCAACATACGTACAAATATGCTTGATACAATTGATGTGTGGAATGTTATAAGCACCCTAAGAGCCCCAATAAAGTGATTTCTTAAGAAGCAAAAGCAAAGATGATTGCTCTGTGGGCATTATACCTGCGAGGGGGCTTCAAATATCATCCTTCCGTCCATTCCCTGTGGGTGTTTGGAAGTCCTCTCCCAGACAGACACATGACGTCAGTACTGGGTGCCCCTGAGCCAGCACGTGTGGACCATGGGCAGACAAGGCATGCCCAGTGCGGGGCCAACCTCACAAACAAACCCTATCCCACTGCTACAGACACCGCACATGCCCTCGACACCACGGACCCTGCCTTCCCAACAAGACGGACACGCCCCCTGTTCATGAGACCAAGCTGTCCTCACGTCCAGGAAGCCTCCTGGCTGTGCTTCCCCCACCCGCTGGCCACCATGGGACTGTCGGTCTGTTCCTCCGTCCGTGTGCACACAGATCTCAGCGGTTCACTGTACAGCCTGAGGCCTCGGGAAACAGGGCAGGGAGGTCAGTTGGACCTCAAGGTCATTCTCAAGGGACCAACTTTGCCTTCTAACACTTTGAAGAGGGGGTTGGTTTATTGACCGGGCAGATGGCCCAGCCTGTGTGTCCTGTGGTCTCTGGACGGCTGCTTGCAGGGGTCTGGAGTGTGGACCCAAGAAAGCTGAGAGCCAGACACTTCTGCTCCCAGAGACGCCAGGACTGTTGTTTCACACGGAGCAGTTTCCTGTTCATGCGGCAGGCAGAAGTCTCTGCACACAGGTGTGCACGCACACACATGCACATGCACACGCACACACACAGGCTGTTGGACTCATGAGAGCCGTTTCCAATGTCTCTAAGTAGAATGTGTAGTTCTGTCAGAAGCAGTGCATGCGGTGGCTGGGGTCAGGCGGTGGGCTGCCCACTGAGGACTGGGCTCCGTAGGGTGGGTGAGCGCCGGGAGTCACATGATGTCTTTCCAGTCTGGAGAGGAAGTGGGGTTCAGTCGGCGCCTGGTGCAGGGGCCGGGAGGAGGGGCGGGCTGGAGGAGGTGGCCTCCTGGTGCAGAGGTCCAAGCACTGGTATCTGTGGTGTACAGAAACGCAGGAGCTTTGAAGCCCCCCCCAGAGATGCGGCTGTGTGTGCCTCCAGGGTCTGTGAGTCACAGCGTCCGCGTGGCTCCACCAGAGGAGCCCTGGTGCCCAGTGGCTGGGCTGATAACCACAAGGTGGGCAGTTTGAGACAGCCAGCGGCCCTGGGAGAAAGAAAGACCAAGCTTTCTACTCCTGCGACTACTTCCTCTGAGACCCCCACGGGCAGTTCGACCCCTCCATCGGAGGTGGGGAGTCTCCTGCTTTCTGAGCCAAGATTTGAGATCAGGGAGCGTCCAGGGGTGCAGCTGGCCTGGGCTGACACGCTGCCCTCTGGAAGGGTCAGAGAACCCTGGGGGCAGGGGGCCTCTTTCCACAAGGGGCTCTCTCTCCCAGAGCAGTGGGGAGGGGGCAGCTTGGGAGGCCTGCCAGAAACCCGGCGTCTCCCCTGGGGCCTTCCGCCCCTCCTCCCTCCAGCCATCCTACTAGGCCGTTGTGACGTCACTGCGTTGCCATGGGAACCCTGCCAACTGAGCCGGTGACTTCACAGGCGGATTAGGGAGGAGCCAGCCTCCAGGCCGGCTCTGCGAGCGAAGGTCTTGGCAATTAGCCGGCGGCAGCAGAGGGAAGCCGGAGCCGCCCGCCGGCCGCGCTGTGGCCTCGGAGCCTGGTGGGGGCGGGCGGCCTCGCCTCCCCGGTCTGGGGACTGGGTGTCGGGGGTGCAGAGGGAGGGAGGCGGGGTGCAGGAGAGCACCGCAGCCTCAGTCTCCCTTCAAGAAAGTCGGGGTTGGCCTCTGACACTCCCCCCGCCCCCTCCCCCCAACATGCATCAGGCGGGCGTCTGTGCGGGCGCTTCCTTTCCGCAAGCCTCGCCCAGCTGCCCTGGACCCGCCCAGCGAACCTGCCCCAGGGGCCCGCGGCCCCCTGGAGCCTCTGTCCCAGCCCCCAGCCCCCGAGCCGGCCAGAGCCACGGGAGCCCCCACCTGAAGGCGCCCCTCCTGCCACCCGGACTCTGCCCTGCTTGGCCACTCCAGGCCCGGTGGAGAGCGGGAAGGGGGGGCCAGGTTCCAGACCGCGGACACGCGCCTGAGACCCGGCGCCCCCACGTCAGTGTGCACGCGCAGGCACGTGTGCGCGCACACCAGGGCCGCACTCCGCTGTGGGTGTGCACGAGCGCGCTCGACGGACTCCAGAGCCAGTGCCCTCATGAAGGGGCCCGCGACGGCGCCCAGGGCCATCCTGGGGGCGTACACCCTCAGCCCAAGTGGGCGCGCCCTCACTTCCACCCAGTTTACAGCACCCCCCCCCCACAGCTGGCAGCAAGCCGGTGCGGGGCAGGCGTCCACGCGGCGCCCCTAGAGCAGTGGTTCTCAAACCCGTTCACATGGTTCCTCATGTTGTGTGACCCTCAGCC